>PVIJ01003811.1:0-128255 GCA_004024925.1 Scalopus aquaticus | reverse complement strand
GGATTTCAAGGGCTTTTATCATAAAGGGGTGTTGCACTTTGTCAAATGCTTTCTCAGCGTCTATTGATATGATCATATGGTCTTTGTTTTTCTTTTTGTTGATGTGTTGGATTACATTGATTGATTTTCGGATGTTGAACCATCCTTGTGTCCCTGGAATAAATCCTACTTGGTCGTGGTGTATTATCTTATGGATGCACTGTTGTATCCTATTGGCCAAGATTTTGGTGAATATTTTTGCATCAGTATTCATTAGGGAGATTGGTCTGTAGTTTTCTTTTTTTGTATTGTCTTTGTCTGGTTTTGGTATTAGAGTAATATTTGCTTCATAGAATGTGTTTGGTAGTACTCCTTCCAGGAGGATGTAGTCTTGACTGATAATTTTAAGAAACAGGGAAACAAGTTCTGTTTTTTCATGTATAAAGACATGGATGGAAGAGATATACAGAAAATCATTATATTTTGAAGCTACACCAAACTGAATTTGATTCTTAGCTTTATGAGGCAACCTTTCTGATCTTTTCTCACCTGCAAATAACTATTTTTCTATTAATATTAGGGTTGTGATGAACCCTGATATTAATTAGAATTCATATTAGAGATATGAGGGAGGTCCCATATCTCTAAAACACAAAAAAAATTGTAAAACAATATTACCTCAATAAAATAAATAAACAAATATAGGGTGTAAGATGTAATGTCTAGAAATTATTTGGTATAGTACTTGACAAAAAAGGAGGCATGCAATAAATGTCTATAGATATTGTAAGTTTCGGTATTAATATTGCTTATTCACTAATTGATATTATGTGTTAATAGTAATTATAAATTTTGTATGGTTGTCTGCGTTTGTATTTGCAACCAGACTTCTCCTGATATTAATATTGTGATTTCTCCCTTCTTTTGGAAAGAAACTTCTGGAAATTTTGATAAATTGTGAATTTCTATAAGTACATAAATGAAGCAAATGTAAGTTATCAATAAATACCTAAGTCATGTCTTTTTGGGATCGGCGATAACAAAATGTGTTCGGAAAGAAAACACTCTGACACTCATCCCTGCTGTTACAAAACTTACTATATTATTAGGTACAAAGACCTAGCAGTTAATTATACATTAATTTTCTCATGTGTATTAAACAATGTGGTGTAATAAGTCAGAAGGGCTAGAATAATTGCAGGGACTCCAAGTAGACACTGCACACCCAATATGATCTAATCACCTGACTTGAAAATGAGACCAACAGCATGAATGAAGACTTGAGAATGACATGTGACATATGGAATAAGCATGAGATAGTGGGGGGATAATTAAAATAAAGCAGAACTCTCTGGATAGAGTGGGAAATAAGTGAAGTTGAATTGGTGGTGGCAATTGTGGTATTAGTGTTAACATTTTTACTATTTTTAAAAGCTATTATTTATTAACTTTAACTATATGCCAGATATTAAAGTAAGTTCTTTCATGTGTGATTTCAATTAAGCCCAACAGTAAGCCCCTGGGATAGGTAATATTACAAGTCCTGCTTTTCAGGTAAGGAAAAGAAAGCTCAGAAAATTTGAATGAGAGTATCATATGATACATGTATCAATACTGTAGATATAGTGTCTATTAGTTTTACTACCAGCTTTGTGACTTTGGACAGTTGTTCATCCTCTGTATTTCTATTTCTTCATCAGTAAAATGGAATAATAACAGTGCCCTGCTCATAGGATTATTATAACAATCCAATGAGTTAAATTAACATTTATATATCCTTTTGAATGCTGCTTACTATATAATCATGGGTTACATAAGTGTTTAACTTTAAGTAAATAATATATAAATATCAATTCCATGTAAAACAGACTCTTTATATGACAACTTATGTTGACCATAAAAGATGAGAGGGTTTCATATATATATATATATATATATATATATATATATATATATATATATATATATATATATATATATATATATAATGGGAAAAGTAGAAAATACAAATAATAAAGTTAAAGATGTTTAATTACCCTATTTCTCATAATCATTATTGTATATTTTTTCAGAATGCATATTTTAAAGTAAACATCTAGCAACTGGAATTTTCACTTAAAATATTTAGAATTTAGAAACTTTTTTTATATTAGCAGTTACATAACTAGAAATCTGAGGTGTGGCATACATAACTGAATGAATCATATGTCTGTATAGACTATTTCCAATTTCTTTTTCTACAAAGGACAGAAACTCCATCTGAGGCTAATAGGAAGTTTAGGCCCAAATATAGAGCCAGGGACTTGACAGAATAAAGATGACATAAATGGAGTTGCTCCTGTGGGGCACTTCAATTATTTACTCAAAGGATAAGGGAAAGCTCCAAAAAGGGATAGGGAGAAGGTGATGGGAACTGGGAGGAGAGGTAGAAGGCAAAAATATTGTTTGAATTTCTACTGTATTATCTTCACCTGTTATGAGCTATTCTGTTGCTTTAGAGGAAGTGAGAAGTCTAACATCTATTATCTCCTCCCTGTGTAATCACTGGGCATACCTCAGTGCAAGTAGCATGATACAATAGGACCTAATAGGAAGAAGAGATATCCTTCACTGCAATTGGGTTAGATAGCAACTATGATACTTATTTTCTGAACGGAATATTTTTTGCATATACTTAGATACTAGATCTGTATGTATTTCTCCAGTTTTGAGAAGTCATCTAGGAAGTGAAGTTCATACACTGAAATGCTGTATTCTCCAGTATATTATAATATTTTTTAAGTTGAAAGGAGTCAGTTTGCAAATAGGACTGTCTTAGAAATGTACATATTCAGTGTCATCTATGATGACTTATTTCTTACCTGGTGGTTATTGGCTTGAGCCTGAGGTTTTCAATATGGTGTAACTAGCTGAAAGAAATAGGATGGGTCACTTGTGTCTCCTTATAGATGAGGTAGTACTCAAGGTTGAAGCTCAGATAGTCAACATATGTGCTACCCTACACCTGATTAAAAATCACGACAACAGATGAACAATTGCATAAGCCAGAGTTTAAGAGAACCTGTTAACAAAGGAGAAGACATCCAGGATAAGGCTCTGTGCTAGAAAAGAAAAGAGAACAACTGGGCAGTAATCCTGTATCAAAAACAATCCATGCCCAGCACTGATCTTGTGCTAACACCGTATGAAGACTCTTAAACAAGGAACTCACCTAGAGGAGGGGATCACTGTGGACCCCTACCACACAATTCTGGCAACCACAGCACAACTGGAAACTTGAATCTATTCACTGGAGGTGACCTTTGTTCCCCACAGCCCCAGTCTTTTTTTTACTACTACCCCTTGCTGGTACCAGTTCTCTGATTACTTTAACAGTCTGAAAGTCTATCCCTATTAATAATCCATAAAAACTAAGAATAGAGACAGAAAAAAATGCTGTAAAAGCTGGAGCAAACAAAAACAAATAAACAGAAAACTAAGCACATCTGAAGAGTGTCTTAATTCAGCAGAACTGTGGAACATAATTAATAAAATGATTTCCAGTCAAGATTCCTTTAACCTGCAAATTAACATTAGAGATAGAAGGAAGAGTAAGCGTTTTCACTTAAAAGCAAAAACTGGATGAGTTTATCAACACCAAACCATAATGAAAGAAACCAAAAAGGAGTTATTATAAAGCAAGAGAATAATGAATGTAAAGGTAACAGACACCTAAGTCATATAACATGGAGGAGGAGGACAGTAACAATGTGGCCCATCAGAACAAATGGGAGACCAGATCATCCAGTGGGTCACACGAATACTCCATAATATGTTATCCTCAGCAGAACCTTCAAACAAAAATCAATAAAAGTAACACAGAAGACAACAGAAGTGGAACCCAAACAAAACATAAAAGGAAGACCTCAAAAAATAAAAAGACAAAAAAAAATAGAAATGAACACTTATGTCCTAATAATCACCTTAAATATAAATGACCTGAATTCACTAGTCTAATGGTGTAGAGTGGCTTAATGGATTTCAAAACAAAGTCCAGGCTCTGCTGTTTATAAGAAACCAAATTACCAACAAAGACAAGCACAGATTTAGAATTAAAGACAGGAAGAGAGTTCTACAAGCAAATGACAATGCAAAAAAGAACAAAACAAAACTGGAACAGCTATATTTATACCAAATGAAGTAGACTTTCAATTACAAAAGGTAATAAGAGATTGGGATGAATGCTATATTATGATTAAAGGCCTAATGCCACAAGAAGAAATAGCAAAAACATGTATGCACTGAACGATGGAGTATCATGAAACATAAGTCAATAACAGAATTAAAGAGAAAAGAGAGATAGTGACAAAAGCACAATAATACTAGGATATTTAGACAGAGCAACATGACAAAGAATAGACAAGAAAGTAGTAATTTTAAATGAGGAGCTAGACCAAAAAGTTTAGAAGACATATACAGAACACTCTTTCCTGAAACCCATGAACACTCTGTTTCCAAGTGCCTATGGATCATTTCTAAGATTACACCATATGTTGAACACAGGTGAATTATCAGTAAAACTTTGAAGATGGAAATTATATCAAGTATTCTCTCAACCATAATGCCATTGAGAAATCAACTATATAAAAAAGAAAAAACCTATGAATTCATGTAGATGAGGCAATATGCAGCGTAATAACGATTGGATAAAAAAGGAAGTTAAAACAGAAATAAAAAAATACCTAATGAGGATACAAGCTACCAGTATCTATGTGATGCAGCAGAAGAAATCTTAATGGGAAGATAATTGCAACCAGACCCAAATTAAGAAGCAAGAAAAAATTCAAGTAAAGCACCTAATACTACACTTAAAAGATCTTGAAAAACAGGCACAAATGAGACCCCAAATTTGTAGAAGGGAGGTAATTGTCAGAGAGTGAAGATAAATGAAATAGAGATCAAAAGAACTACACAAAAAAATCAGTGAAATTAAGATTTAGTTGTTTGGATGATAAATAATACAGACAAATCTCTAGGTAGGCTAATAAAGAAGAAAGAAAACATTAAAAAAACAGAAACACAGACAAAAGAGGAGAAATTACCATAGATGGAAATACAAATGATCATAAGCGATTACTGTGAACAACTACAGGTCAATAAATTTAGTAACCTTGAAGAGATGGGCAAATTTCTAGGTGAATATACTCTATCAGGACCAGCTGAGGTAGGAACAGAAAAATTGAACCAACTGATAACAAGCATGCAAATAGAAATAGCAATAAAATATCTTCCCCAACACAAAAACCCAGGATCAGAGAGCTTTACAAATTAATTTTATCAAACTTTTAAAGAAAAACTTAAGTACATCTTGCTTGAGTTGTTTTTACAAGCACAAGAAGGAGTGCTACTTAATACATTTTACAATGCCAACATTATCCTAATACCAAACACTAGAAAAAGAACAAGCTAGCACAAGAGAAGAAAATTATACACCAGTATCTCTGATGTGCATCAATGCAAAAATCTTCAAGAAAATGCTTGCAAATTGAATTCAACACTATATCATAAAGATTGTATATAATGACCAAGTGGGGTTTATCCCAGGGATGCAAAAATGGTTTAATTATCATAAATCAATGTAGTATACCATAATTAATATAAATAAATATTAAAAATCACATGATTGTATCAATTGATGCAGAGAAAGCATTTGATATGATTAAGTATCCATTTATGATAAAAACTCTAAACAAGGTGGGAGTAGTAAGAACTTATCTCACTATAATAAAGACCATATATTACAAACCAACATTGAATATAATACCTATTGATAACTTTCCCCTCAAGATCAGGAATAAGACAAGGATGCCTATACTCACCACTTCTATTTAACTTAGTATTATAAGTTTTGGCCAGAACTATCAGATAAAGGAAATCCAAATCAGAAAAGAAATGAAAGTATCGTTATTCACAGATGATATATCAATAGATAGAAAATTCTAAAGACTCTACCAAAATTTATTAGAAGTAATGGATAAATAAATACAGTAAAGTGGAAGGTATAAAATCAACATGGAAAGATCTCTAGTTTATATATAAACAATGAAGGAGAGGAAATCAAGAAAGTAATTCCATTTATAATTGCTTCAAAAAGAATTTAATACATTGTAGTTAACCTAAATAAGAAGGCAAAGTCCTAACAAACAAGAACTGCAAGATACTACTAAAGGATGTATATAAAGACATAAGGAGATGGAAGTATATTTTATGCTCATGAATGGGAGAATCAATGTAATCAAAATGACTTTCCTACCAAAATGATGTATAAATTTAATGCAATCACAATAAAAATGCCAGCAATATTTTTTAAATGAATTGAACAAAAAACACTGACATTAACATGGGACAATTAATGGCCTTGAATGTCAACAGTAATCCTGAGTAAAAGGAGAAGAATGACAGAATCACCTAACCTCAAACTTTACTATAAAGCAATACTTCTAAAAACAATATGGCCTTAGCACAAAAATAGATACATTGATCAATGGAATAGAATTGCAAGGCCACAAATTCATGTATACAAGTACCTAACCTATGATAAATCAGCACTCACCATAAAATGGGGAAAGGAGAGTCTCTTTAGTAAATGGTCCTGGGAAATTTGGAAAGTAACAGATTAAAGAATAAAATCAGACCTCTGTTACTCCACACACAATCTCCAAATGGATTAAAGACTGATATAAGACTAAAACAATAAGATAATAGAAGAAAACATTGGCAACATGTTCCATGACATTAAGGATAAAGATGGTTTTGGAGATTCTACCCTGTGGCAAGGAAAATAAATAATTGGAATTTCCTCAAATTAAAAGCTTTTACACAGTGAAAGAAAATAGAAGAAGATTAAAAAAATGTATCCTATTGAATGGGGGAAAATACACAGTATGACAAAATGGGTTAATATCCAAGATTAACTTTTAAAAATCACATGATTCAACATTAAAAAATCAGAAAAGCCTATTAATAAGTGGGCAGGAAATATGAATAGGTAATTCACCAAAGAGGCTATCTGGAAAGTTAATAGACATATGAAAATATGTTCATCATTGCTTTCAGTAAGAGAGATGCAGATTAAAACCACTGGTGATACTATCACACCAGTGAGAAGTGGCACATATTAAAAGACCTACATTTTATAATACTTACAGACTTTTAAACTATGTGTGGTTTGAGTTTGATAAAAATTAAGAAAAAATACATGGGCTTACAGGAGAAATTCCACCCTATATGATTTTTCAGTGCTGTCTACAATGTTTACTGGCAATCCTACTCTAGACCATCTGTCCCAGGAATGTGAAACCATCAATGTAAGAAGCTGTATGTTCTACAATGTTCATAGCAGTATTATGTGCAATAGCTAGGACATAGAGACAGCCTAAATGTCCATCAGTAGATGACTGGAGACTTCAAACTATACTACAAAGCCATAGTAATTAAAACTGTTTGGTACTGGAACAAAAATAGACACACAGACCAATGGAATCGAATAGAAAACCCACATACTATGGACAACTAATCTTTGACAAAGGTGCAAAGAATATGCAATGGAACTAGGACAGTTTATTCAATAAATGGTGCTGGGAAAACTGGATGGCTACATGCAAAAAAATGAAGGTAGATTACTACCTCACTCCATGCACAAACCAACTCAAAATGTATAAAAGACTTGGACATAAGACCCCAAACTGTAAAATATATAGAAAAAAATATATGCAAAACACTACATGACATACATCTTAGTAACATCTTTAAAGACATATCCCCCAAAGCAAAGAAAGTGAAGGAAAAGATAAACAGCTGGGACTACAGCAAACTAAAAAGCTGCTGCACAGCAAAAGAGACTTTAAACAAAACAAAGAAGAGACACTGTACTGATTGGTAAAAAAATTTTTGCACACAATATTACTGGTAAGGGACTGATCACAAAGGTCTACAAAGAGCTGACATGACTCAACAAAAACAAAGTAAACAACCCAGTCAAAAAGTGGGCAGAAAAGCTAAAAAGACCCTTCTCCAAAGAGGAAATGGCCAACAGGTATATGAAAAAGTGTTCAACATCATTGTAATCAGGGAAATGCAAGCCAAAACCACAATGAGATACTATCTTACACCATCAAGAATGGCACATATTTAAAAAAACAAAACAAAACAAAACAGACAACAACAAATGTTGGCGAGTATGTGGAGAAAAAGCAACTCTCCAACTCTCCTACCCTGCTGGTGGGAGTGCAAACTGGTCCAACCTCTATGGAAAGCTGTATGGTGGTTCCTCAAACTACTAAAAACAGATCTACTGTATGACCCAGCAATTCCACTCCTAGGAATCTACCCGAAGGACACAAAAACATTAATCCCAAAGGATACCTGCACCCCTATGTTTATTACAGCACTATTTACAATTGGCAAAACATGGAAACAACCCAAATGCCCAAAAATAGTTGAGTGGATCAAGATGATGTGGTCCTGAGCTTCTCTTTTGAGGGATACTTTTTATTACTGTTTGAATTTTCTGGCTTGTAGTTATTCTGTTCAGATATATTTCTTCCTGATTCAGTCTTGAAGGTTGTATATTTATAAGAATGTCTATTTTTTCTAGATTATTCAATTTACTGGTGCATAGATGTTCATAATAATCTCGTATGGTCCTGTGCATTTCTGAAATGTCTGTTGCAACTTCTGTTTTCATTTCTGATTTAATTCACTAGAGTTTCCTCCCCCTTTTCCCTTAGTGATTCTAGTTAATGTTTTGGCTATTTTGTTAATTTTTTCAAAGAACGAGTTTTTCATTTAATTGATCTTTTGGACTGTTTTAAAATTTCTTTTTCATTTTCTTCTCTCTAATTTTTATTATTTCCTTTTTCTATTTGGTCTTGGTTCTGTTTGTGCTTCTCTTTCTAGTTCCTTAAAGTAAGAGAGAAAATTAGTTACACGAGTTCTTTTTTGTTTCATGGTGTGAACCTGTATGACTATATACTACTTAATTCTGATTTTACTGTGTCCCATATGTTCTGATAGCTTGTTTCTTTATTTTGATTTGTCTCCAGAGACATTTTGACTTATTTTTTGATTTCCTCATTCATCCACTAGTCATTCAGTAGTGTTTTACAATCTCTGTTTATTAGCGGTTTCTCCTTTCCTTAAGTGTTTGGTTTCTGCTGTGATACCATGGTGATCAGAGAATATACTTTATATGATCTCAGTCTTCATAAATTTAATGACTCCTGTTTTGTGACCCAGCATGTGGTCTGTCCTGGAGAATATTCTTTGCACACTTGAAAAGAATGTGTGCTTGGCTTTTTTGATGGGCAATGTTCTATAAATGTCTGTTAAGTCCATGTCACCTAATTCCTCACTTAAAGCTTTTGTTTCCTTATTTTCTGCCCATTTTACTGAAAATAGTAATAGGCGACTTCATCCTGCACTCTCCAGTAGTAGCAAGTTGAGAACTTAAGGGGAAGCCTGAGAGAGAACACCTGGGAGAAGCAGGTACCATTACTTACTCCCCACTCTGACCACAAACTACCAGGATGCCTTTGTTCCACAAGCTGTGCTCACTGGGAAAACCAGCAGTTTTTGTCTACAAACACAGTTAGTAGCCTGGAAGTTGCACATAGGGTTGGGTTTTGAGGCTACTTAGTGTCCAAAGCTTGTTGAGATTCTCTTGCCCAAAAGGCTGTGAGTGTTATGCCCAGGGGACATATACTCTCTGACTATAGCCAGGGAAGTACCAAAAGATCATATTGGGTCTAGGTTTGTTCCTAGCTCTACTGCCCGAGGTGGGAACAACAAAACCAGGATTCCCTTGTTCCACAGACTGTGCTTACTTGGTTTACTTGCAGTTTCATACACATGTTGGGCAGTGGCCCAGAGATTTTGCAGGGTAGAGGAACAGGCGCCACATCATCTTGATCCCATCACTTATCCCCGGGCATTTAGGTTACTTAAATTCCCTAACTGTGGTAAATAGTGTTGCAATTAACCTTGTAGAGCATGTATATTTTTGAGTGTATGGTTTCATACTCTTGGCTAGATGCCTAGGAGTAGGATTTCTGGGTCACATGTTTTTTCTATTTTTAGTTTTTTAAAGTAAATCCAGATTGCGATCCATAATGGTTGTATCAGTTTACATTCTCACCAATAGTGTAATAGAATTTCTCTTTATTTGCATACTCTCCAGTAGTTGGGGATTTTTGTTAATATGTGCAATTTTTATGAGTGTGAGATGGCATCTCACTGTGGTTTTAAATTACATCTCCCTTATTAAAAACAATGATTAGAATATTTTTATGTATCTATTGGCCTTTTGAATATCTTCTGGTGATTTGTCCATTTGTCTCCTACCCATTTATTAATAGCCTTGTTTGTTTGTTATTTTTGAATTGTGTGAGTTTTTATATATCTTGGATGTTAACTCCTGTTAATTGTATAATTTGTAAATATTTTTCTGATGCAGTAGGATATATTTTTAATTTTTTAACTACATAAAAGCTTTTACATTTGATATAATCTCAATTTTTAAATTTTGCTTCTATTTCCCTTGCCATGGAGGTCACATCTTCAAAAAATCTTTATCATTAATGTTATAGACCATATGATGAATGCTTTCTTTCTATATATGCTATTGTTGCAGATCTTATATCTAGATCTTTAATCTATTTTGAATTTATTTTATGTGTGGAGTGAGAGTGCCAACATTATTCTTTTCACATGTTGCTTTCCTGTTTTCCCCAGCACTAATTCTTTTTATTGTTCATTTTTGTATAATATTTGATTTCTCCTCCCAGGGGGAGTCCCCATAAATCTCCCATCATCACATCACCCATGAATCATCAACATAGTCCCTTGTGCTTTTCCCTCCCCTGTTTTGACCCCCCTCTTTCCTCTTCCTTGCTGTATGAATCAGGTCTATAGTTAACCTGCATGTTTTATCTTTTTTTTTCCTGACCCTTTGTTGCGTTTCCCTATATTCCTCCTATAAGTGAAATCATCCAATATTTTTCTTTTCACCAAGCAAAATCACTTCCAGCACCATCAATGTTGCTGTAAATGGCATGGGTTGGTCTTTTTTGACTGCTGAATAGTATTCCTCTGTGTATATGTACCACATCTTCTTGATCCATTCATTTGTTTTGGGGCATTTCAGTTGTTTCCATGTCTTAACTATTCTAAACCGTGCTGTAATAAGCAGAGAAGTACAGATTTCCTTTTGAATTAATGCTTTTGTGTCCTCTGGGTAAATGCCTAGGGGTGGAATTGCTGGGTCATATGGTAGATCCATTTTTAGTAATTTGAGGGTCCTCCACACAACTTTTCATAGTGGCTGGACCAGTTGGCACTCCCACCAGCAATGTAAGATGGGCCATTCTTACCTGAGTGAGGTGGTATCTCATTGTGGTTTTGATTTTCATTTCTCTGATTATAAGTGATGTTGAACATTTTTTCATACACTTGTTTGTCATTTGCATCTCTTCTTTGGAGGAATGTCCCTTTAGCTCTTCTGCTCATTTTTTGACTGGGTTGTTTGATTTTGTTGAGTTGTGTCAGCTCTTTGTAGATCTTTGATATCAGTCCCTTATCAGTTGTATGAAGTTCAAATATTTTCTCCCAATCAGTAAGGTTTCTCTTTATTTGGCTATTGTCTCTTTTCCCAGCACCAATTCTTAAAGAGACTCTTCTTTCTCTCATTGTGTAGTCGTAGCTGCTTTATCACAAAGTGCCTATTGATGTGTACATGGATTTATTTCCAGGCTTTTGATTCTGTTGCATCCATATGCATACTTTTATGCCAATACCATATTGTTTTAAATTGCTATTCATTTATATTATAGTATAGTTTAAAGTCAGGTCACATGATGCTTTCATTTCTTCTTTTTTCTTCAAGGCTCTTTTTGCTAGAAAAGAACTTACATTGTTCCATATAAATTTTAATATTTCTTGTTCAGTTACCATTATTTAATCTTGTCCCTAGAATGTGTATTTTTGTTGTTTTTTATATAGCAAGATGAGAAATACATCTAAAACACTTCTGAGCATGCTAAAAATCAGTGTCTTAAGAAAAAGTACTTATGTAATTGGTGGAGTTGTAAGTTGAAATGCCTGTTTTCTTTGGACATTGCTGTTCATTTTTGGGAAAAAGGAAGTATGGGAATCTGACTTCTGTGGAGCATGTGTTCTAGAGTTCAAATTTAATGTGGAGATTTTTTTTTAGTGCAGAGATCTGCTGGAGATACCAAGGGCCTTGGGTTTAGGAATTATGAACTTTTTTATGCTAGTACAAATATCTCTTTGCAAAGATGTTTTAATCTTCTCCCCTTCTGCTTCCTTATTTTCATATTTTCTACAATCAAAATAATTTTCCTGGGGCAGCCTCATTTGTTTGAATGTTTAATAAGTAGTAAGTACTGTTATTATCATCTGAATCCCTTGATAGGGGCACATGTTCTCTGTTTCTAGAGCAAGCTCCTTTTCTTCTCTTACATTCATTTATTGTTGCATTCACTCAACAAATATGTATTAAACTTACATATGTATTACTATTATTTTTTAAAAGATTTATTCATGCATACAAGCTGGGGCACAGACCAGAGGCATGGGGCAGCGAGAGGGCTCACCAGAGAAAGCCGGGAGCAGAACAGGCAGATCAAGGGAAACACACCGCTGAGGGGAGCAGCAGGTAAGGCAGGAGAGGTCTGCCCTGCCATGTGGGAATCTCCCTGGCCGGGTTTCGCACCTGCATTGCTGCTGCCAACAGCTCCACAGCGCCGCGCTTTACCCCGCTGCGCCACTAAAGAGGTCCTAAACTTACATATGTATTAGATCAAACTTACATATGGTCATTGGAGATTAAAATATGAATTACATGTGACCAGCATCCTCAGTAATATCATATTTTAGTGGAAAGATGGGCAAATAAAACAGTTCCTCACCCCAGAGCTACTGAATCTGAACAAACATTTTAACAAGATTCTGTGTAACTCATTAAAATTTGAAAAACACAAGCCTAAAGCCATAGGTCTCAAAAATTTTTAGGGAGACAGTGAAACTTATCATCTCTAAAATATCACATGAATTGCCAGCTGAATTCACAATTTCATCTTTAGATCATCCTGTATTTCTTTTGATTATGTCACATCTTTGCAAAGCTGAGTTTTTGTAAATTTCTGTGATAAAGCTAGTCTCATGCTAAAATTAATAAGGAGCAGGAAATGAGAATGGTGGTATCCAATCAGATTCCAAGGTTTGCGAAGTTATGAAGAGGCATAACTAGTAGGCATATGCATCCCATTTGAAAGTAACCATAGTTATATAAGAATGAAGTAAAAATAGCATTTTTTCTTCAATTTGTGTGTTTTAGTTCCAACAGACTACTAGTTTGTTGGGACATAGATGCAACTAAATTTTAACCTCACTGCTTAGCAAAAGGAATTTCTCTTGGTTCAGAGATGTTGTGAAAAAAATTATTAAGATACAGGCATCATGAATTAAGATATTTGGCAAGTTGTGCTAGAGCATTGTTTCTAAAAGAGCAACATGAAAGATAACCCATGGTTTTATAACTTTGGAATAGGCTGCATGAGTATTGCATTTTTGAAGGAGAAATTGACTTGGGGTTTAGGACTGTTCTGGGAGTCAAGAGTCCCAGAATACTGTAGGAAATAGCCAGATGTCCCACTCTCCCACAATTAGGGGAGAGTGTGTTAGTAGAACAAGCATTGTGTTATCCATAGATTCACCTCATGCTAAAAAGAAGGAATAATTCTAAGGTAAGGCTTCCAATATAGCATCAACTTTGGATTATTCCAGGAGTTGGGAGGTGTTCTGATGCTATTGATTAAAGGTCTTCCATAATTATAATTTAGGAAGTGGGCATGAATGCTTCAGATAACAATATGGAGAACAAAAGTAATGATAATGGTAGTAACATTTACAGAAGTAATAATTATATGCAAGTTGATTATATTTGTCATTGTGTAAATGCTATTTATGTATTAACTTACTATTTTCCAATTCATTTACTCACTAAACATTTATTGAATTCCTACTTTCAAGGTGCTTTGAACAAAATAGACAAAAGGTTCTATCTGTAAGAAGTTTATTTGATTGAAGAAAGCTAATAATCGACAAGATAAATAAATTACAAAATAAATTGGAAAGTGAGAAATGGTATTAAAAAACAAAAAATGGCTGGGGTAAAGAGAATCACCAGGATTGGATGGGTGAGTGAGTTGAATGGGAATAAAGCTGCCTTTATTAAATTGAGGAGCCAGAGTAGGTCTCAGTGAGAAAACAAAATTTAAACAAAGTGAAGGACTATGGTGCCTGGATCATCAGTAACATACATGGTAACATACATCTGAGGAGAGATCCTGTACCTCTGATCCATATACAGTGCTGTAAACCAATGTTACCTTGATTTAAAAGATTAAATAAAGTCATAAAAAGGAAAAATATTGATATAAGCAAAGACAAAGTCCAAGCAACTTTAGCAAGCAGGTGTCCAGAAGAGGAGGGCTCCAGGCTGTGGGAATAGCTACAGTATAGACCTAAATGCAGGAGTGTACTTTCTGTGTCAAGGAACAGGAGGGAATCTGTGTGTCTGAAGTTGCATGAGTGGCTGGGGAAAGAGGGAGAGAGGATAAAAGCAGAGAGTGACAGGGTGGAGCAGTGTAAAAGGCCCTGTAAGCCCCATTGTCTGGACTTGAACTTTTACTCTGAATTAAATGAGGTCATTGCATGATTTTGATAAAAAAAAAAGTGACCTGGTTGATTAAGTTCATGATGTATCACTCTGGCAGCTATGTTGAGGATAGATTTGTGGGGCATGAGACAGATCAAGAGAATTTGGAGGTGATGGTGCTAGGACAAGGTTGATAATGGTAGAGGTAATGAGAATCAAATTCTAAATTTCTGTTGAAGTGACAAGAAAATTAGGCGTCTTACCTAGGGTTGCAAAGAGAATAAATGGCTGAATAAGTAATAAATGTGAACCAAGTGGTTCAGAACAACTCTGATCTACAACCTGACCAAAAAAAAAAAAAAAAAACAAAACAACAAGATGGTGAGAAGATAGCCATCAATAACAGGCTGACTTTTTATTTTGTTTATTTTCTTTTTTAATTTAGTCTCTATCCTTTACATTATTTTGTATCTCCCGTAGGTTTCCCACCACCAATTCACCTGTGAACCATCATCATATTCCCTTGTGCTCTTTTCTCCTTTATTTTGGTCTCTCTTCCTCCTCTTCCCCTGTAGAATATCTCTTATTTGTGGTTGCCTGCTAGTTTTTGCTTTGCCTCATGTTTTGTGTGCTAATTTCTCCTGATTTCTCATTTGGCTCTCTTATATTCTTCCTATAAATGATGCCATTTGATATTTTTCTTTTTCCTTCCGGCTTATTTCACTGAGCATGATCTCTGTGGTTCCATCCATGTTGCTGAGAATTGCGTTAGTTTATCATTTTTGATTTCTGAATAGTAC
The DNA here is from genome assembly GCA_004024925.1 of Scalopus aquaticus. NCBI lineage: Eukaryota > Metazoa > Chordata > Mammalia > Eulipotyphla > Talpidae > Scalopus > Scalopus aquaticus. Next base: position 112,760 of record PVIJ01003811.1, on the reverse strand, counting down.
TCCTTTGTATACATGTGCCACAGGCTGGTTTTTAATAATTATGCCCTTAGAGAGTGGTTTTCTATTATTAGATGGGTATAAGTTGAAACTTGAAAGCCATTTTTTCTGTGATTAGTAAAGGAGAGTCATATATGAGATAGTTAATAAAGTAACTTTTAAAGTCCCTTCTAATGCTTGAGATTCTATGATTTACCTACAGAGCAATGCAGTTTATACTGTTTGTCTGTAAAAGTTGACAACTCTAATTACTACTACTTTGAAAACCATTTTCTGGCCTTTCTAGCACAAACAGTGCTAACTTTGGCCTCTGTTCTCAAGGGAAGCATGAAAATTTGATGTATCTGACAAATCTATTTTGACTCAAAACCTTTGAAATTGCCCTTTTAAATGTAAATTTAAAACATTTGCACATTGGCCTGGCAAATGCTGCTAAGCAGTCTGGAGGTTATAAATTTAAAAATGGTCTCAGGTTAGGGATCTCTGAAATCATTGCACAAAACACCTCAGCACTCCTGTGGAGTGATGGAGTCTTTGTTAATTGTTCATATATTCCCAGAGCTATATTATATTGTTTGTTGACAATATAAAATTGGAGTATTATTTTTGTATTTCTGTTTATGAAAAGTTCCTAGCTCTATGTTAATGTGTTGACAGATAATCCAAAAGTAATTACTTTGACTAAGTATTTTTAAATGTTTTTTACCATAATATCAAAGTGTTCTAAAAAAAACTTCAACTGAGTTTGATATTTTCCCCTGTGAGTAATGTATAGCAAGTCTGTGGGCTCTACCACATACCCCCCAGGACACTTGGTGGGGCAGGAAATGTGGCAATCTGAGGACCACTTTTTTGAATATTCTAGCTGCACTAAAAACACACCAGAGAAATTGGATAAATACATGCACTTTGGTAGAATAGGATGAAGAGGAAACAAAATGAGGTTGAAGTAGGTTCTTGTCAAAGAAATTTCAAGACCCCTATTTCAAAGAAAGGCTCCTGAAATTCAAACTATCTTGAAGGCTGGAAACTGTAAATTAGTATGCTTTACCTGAATTTGAGTAATCTGAGGTCCTACTGGCAAATCTTTTCAAAGACGCTAAACTAAACCCCAAAATGCAGAAAATAATATACCTTTTCTACCAAAGCACAGAAAGGACTCTGGGAAAGTGCCCCTGTTGGACTTGATTCTCAAAAATTAAAGTGTAAACCAGTTCTTACTTTATGGTGGTGGTGGTGGTGTGTGTGTGCGCGCGCGCGTGTGTGTGTACTTTCAACATGCAAATGTTCTAAGACATAACAGAGAGCCATTAGTTACTTGAGGCAATTTACCAGCCTACTGTAGAGCATAAGTTCAGATCTTAATGGTGACTTCTTGTCATTTGGGATTGTTTGAATGACATATCAAAGGAAGAGAATCTTAAATAAGTTGTCTACATTTAGTAAAGAAATCTATTCCTTCTGGGGTTTTGCTTTGTATTTGGATTTTGAAGCACTATACTTATAATAGTTATAATAAATAGCATTAAGAATTTGGAGCCTCATACTGTACTTTTTGAAAAACTGCGAACTTTATTTCAGGTTTTCTTTGATACGAGCAATGGATGTCTGAGCCATGAAACAAGACCGTATCAGAAGCCAGAGAAAGGCGAGCACATAAAATAAAAGTTAAAAAATGAGTGCAGTTGTTAAAAATAAATCACATTAGCAGTCATTATATAGTATGAAATAAAGTAAATTGCAAGGTCCTTAGGGTTCATAAAGTTAAAATAAAGTCTCTTTTGGGAAAAAAAAAACATATTAATCTTATTTCTAGCAGTATAAAAATCATACTCCCACTGGGACATGGACTCTTGCTGTTTAATTCATATTAATTTTAATGAGCTCTTTTTTCTCTCTTGTGTTTTCTTCATATATAGCATGTAGTTTGCACACGACCTACAACTATGTCTAATTTTTCGGGTAAACTTTTATAATTCCCCTAAGATTAAGTGTGGAAAAAGTTTTGCTTTATAACTGTGCACATGTAGAGAACTAGCACCCCCTAGTGTATTAAAAGCCCCCAAAGATTTGATCTGACATTTAATAAGCTAATAACAACAAACAGGAATGTGTTTTAATAAACAGGTTATATGTTAACTTTTGCCGCTGCCATTATGGCATAGCTTGTTTAGGCACAGGGCAAGATTTGTTTAAATTAATAGCAATCATAAATAAACTGAAAGGATGAAAGTCACATTTCAGATACTGAAACTAAAATAGAAAGCCATCATTAGCTATTTGAACTGTTGGTGATATCTTAAGGCTGTTAAATAAAACAGAGTAATCTGTGGTCATGTTGTTAATTTTCTAAATTCTCTCTTTTGGAAAATTTCAGCAACATAATTGTTTATAAAAGGCTATAAAACTGAATGAGCTTAGGATTTCTCTTCTTTTGGTGACTGTTATACTGTGTGTTGCCTAATGAAACAGTAAACTGAAAATTATAGCTTCATTCCGGAGAGTGAGAAGACTTATTCCAACAGATGGCATCAAAACACCGGTCTAAACTGTATGATCGCTGATTGTTAATTGCATCTGTAAAACAATCCTTTTAAACAGAGTAATGCATTTTATCATACAGATTATAGTTCTATGCTTTTTGGTTTTTCAATGTGTGTTAACATTTTCTGTTCCAATGTAAGATTTAGTGCTTGCCTAATTATCAGATTAAACAACAGAACAACAGTGACTCAATCATTTTTAAGAACCGTGCATAAGGAAGATAGAGAAGCATGAATCACATTTTTAAGGATATGCTATTTGAGAAATGTTTGGGTTTTTATTTAGTTATATAAAATAAAGAAGAATGGCAAGATCTCACCCTCATCACATTTAAACAGAGAAAACCTACAAAAAGATCTTAAGTACATATAAATGTATACTGTATTTTAAAATGTCAGACTGTAGATGGAAATATGTTTGATCTACATGAGTATTTTGAATGAAAAGGGAATATGAGGCACATAATAGGAAAGCACTCTTCTCTGAAATGTTTCAAGATTAAGGCACCAGCTTCCTTTCTGAAATAGTTACAGTGAAATCCTACCTGGAAGCTGTATGGTGACATTGTAAAAATTCTTTCAGTATGATTTTTCCATGTTATACATGGCATTGAGCAGATGAAATATGAAGACTCAATTCTTTTGTCAGTTCATTAGCCTGGGTGATTTAAAACTTGGAGTCTGAGTTGAGAGACGAAAGATGACCGAGTCAGTGGGACATTCATGTTGACATGAGGTTAGGTTTTAGGTTTGTGATGTCACATCAGATTGTCCTTTTTATGTCTTGCATTTTAAGTGTAAACAAATTTAATGACGGTCGAACTCTTCCTCTTTGAGTTCCCTATGCCACCGTCTGGGTAGGAACTGTCAGAGTAAACTTGCTTGTTGAACTAGAAATATACATTTAGTAAATCAATTTATGATGATTTCATTTTCAAGTTTTTAGATATCTATATCTGATATATAAGTTCCATTATGAAAATACTTAGGAATGGCCACTTATCAGCATTATCAACAATGTAGATTCCAGCTAGAAAGCATCAAAATTAAAAAATTGAATATAACCACAAAGAATGTCTAAGCAGCAAAAAGACATATATTTAAAGGCTTGCAATGAATACTTGCCCAGAGCCCACATATTTTTGTTTTAAAAAGAATTCTGACAAATATTTTTCTGACTTTTAACCCTACCACAGATTAAAAGACCAAGTTGCTAGTGGCATATACCTAGACCAACTCTTGGTGCTTCACTCTAAAGAAAGAGATGGAAAAATGGTATTAATGAATCAGAGAAATGTTTATTAATTACTAAAGAAAAATGGTGCTTAGAATATTTCATCAGACACCACCTTAACCAAGTGATTAAGGTTAACACCACTAGAATTGATGTAGAAAAGAAAGGGCATAACCTTACTTCGGTGGTATTTTTGCTAAAAATATATAAACTCAGTATAATCATTTGGAAAAAACAAATGAGTTGAAAGGAATTTTATAACATAACTGACTGGTACTCATCAAAAATGAGAGGATCAAGGCAGACAATGACAATCTGAGGCTCTGTCACAGATTGTAGGAAAAAAAATTAAACTTAATGTGAGATATTTGGTTGGATCTCAGAATAGAGAGGGGACATTTGTGGAAAAACTTATGAAATTTGAACAAGATCTTCAGTTTAATTAGCAGTAGTCATTGTACCACTATTGATTTCTTGGCTTTGATTGCTGCACTAAGCTTGCACAAGAGCATTGTGTAAGTTGAGTGAATGGAGACTGTATACTATTTTGCAATTTTTAATTAAGTCTGAAATTATTTGTGGATATAGATTTTTTAATTCCTCTAAAAATTAAGGTATACAGTAGTCTGGGGCCACTTAATGTGGGGGCAAAAAGCCCTGTTATTTACCTGAGTTGTATAAAATTAATTATTGATATTTAATATACTGGGAGCAAGGAAGAGTTATTTTTAGTATTATTTGTTGAATTCAAATCAGAAAGCATATACTATAGCTTAGAAACAAAAATTTTTATATAAAGAATCTGAGACAATACTGACTGAATGTAATTATTTAGGAAAACTACTTTTTTAATATTTTATTCATTAGAAATTCATGATGCTATATAATGAACCATTATTTTACCAATGGAACTTTTCATTGCCATGCCAGACAGTAGAATTCTCCCTCAGCCCTCTATCTAAGATAAGTATTATATATCTAGTAGTAACTATATGCATATTTGATGTTATCCAGGTCTTAATTAGAACCCGTAATTTAACTAAATTTGAACTGAGAAGTAAGTTGGAATTCTATCACCTTTTCCCCTGATACTGAGTGCAAATGGGAAATTCAAATGATTTCCTTCAAGGTTTGTGTTTTATTTCTGCTTTATAAATAGTGTGGAGATTTGAGTATTTATCGATTAGCTAAACAAGTCATAGTTCTGATCCTTGAGTTCATCTAATATTTTCTTATTTTTCATTAATGTGCAGCAGAGTTTTTATTAAAATTCATGCAACATGGCTATGAATGAAACAAAGGGTAGCACATACCACTGTTCTGGACAACTTAATAAGCTGTAGAATGATGCTTTTTCTTAACTACAGTGAATAACTGAATTTCTTTAAAATGCACTATTGTTCACCATGCCATTGTAATGGTGTATTAAAGGATAGAATTGGACTATTAACAGTGAAACTACGGTAGTATATGCCCATGTTAGTCTTAATAATGTGCATCTGAAATTTATATGTTATAATGCAATGCTTCTTCAGGTTTTTTAATTTTATTTATTTATTTATTTTTAAACAGACTATTGCACTTCATTGAGAGAAGTTTGTGACAAGTTTTTGTTGAACAGTCATTTCTATACATTAATGGATGATTTAATGTATAGGATTCAGAAGTATACCCTGTTCTTACATGTATTATAAGGCGTTATTTAAAGGCCTCATGTGAATTTACAAGATTAAAGAACATGCTCAATTGCAAATCAACAAGATTGTACGTACTTTAGTATTTAGACCAGTGGTTCCCGACCTTGTTGAGACTAAAGATTCTTTTTTAATGTCAGATGTTTCACAGACACTATCTTAGGACTACTCTGAGAATGCCAGCTTTCTTCAGTTGGATTCCTATAGTACTTATGCTCCAGCAGAGTGGCTAAAATATACATTAAAGAATTTGTTCTCTGCCATTATGCATTTTAGAACTTTAGGGAAATGTATAATGCTAAGAATAAGCAAATTGTTCCAATTTAATGTGCATTTAAAAATTGCAATAGTATATATTTAATTTTTGGAAAATAGTAGCAAATACATGTGAGTTACATATATACTTGGTACACATATTGATCCCTGCAGCCTGCTTTTACCCTACCATCCAATGGGTGCCTTTCCTTAGACTGTGACCCACATTGCTGGAGTATGAATACTCTAGAGATTCAACTGAATAAAGCTGGCATTCTCAGGGGAGACATCACAATCACTCAGGTGGGGCTTTAAAGTTGCCTTTGAGGTTGGAGAAAGGGAGAAGGGAGAGGAATGAGGTAGGCATACTGAGAAGCAATGAGGAGTCAATGATGGACATAGGGAGGGCTATGTTGGGGAATTAGAAAAAGTAAAATTGGTTAAAGTGAGGCAAAGGAAATCATGAAGTCAAGCAAAGGAACTTACATATTTTTGTTGAGACAAAACACTGCACCAAGACTCACAGGACTGAGTTGTAATCCTGGTTCTACCAATTACCAGCTTTAGGTAAGTTCAATTTTGGAGTCTCAAATTTCATCATTAGTACAACTGGGTTTATGATATCTATCACTCAGCAAAGAGAACATTTGAGAAATTCCCTAGTGGGCCTTTGCTCTATTTTTGGTTGCATCTGAAATGGGAAACTATCTAAGATTATTGAGCAGGAAATCAGCATGATGAAAGTGATATATTAAAGAAGATTAGTTTGGCTGCTACTTGCAAGTTGGATTAGAGTCAGAGAAGCCAATGAGAAAACTGTCCAAGTTATCCAGACTCAGACTGAAAATAGGGACAAAAGGAGGTTGAGATGAAAATTGATTGGATTTTTAGTTTGATAAGGTATCAAGGATGAAATGAATCAAAATGATTTTGAGGTTTTAAACAGCTAGGTGAGGTGGGAGTTCTAAACCTAGTGGTGACACATGTGCTGTGAAGCTCACATAGCCTTAATAGAGATCAGAAACAAAGAAATCCACATGCCTAAGATAAACCTGTGTGGTACTTTCTCCTGAGAAACTACTCCCAAGGCTGATCAATTCATCATTTTGTAGCTAAGCTAACATGAGATGGAATTAAATTTTAATCATGTTGTGGAGGTATTTAACATAGTTTTTGTTTTAAAATTCTGATGACAGAAAGGTAGTGACCTTTTGCTTGCTTACAGCACTTCTGCTAAGATGAAGATGAACTGATCCTTTTAGATCTGTTCTTCCTGAGTTATGACAGAACTATTGCAACATTTCTGGGATTGCTGGGTGGTCATTCATGACCAACGTAACCAGTCAGGTCTATCTGGCATTCAAAATTCTTCATGATTTGTCTCCTTCCCAGCCTTGTCATGCAGTGTTGCCCAGCTCTCTTCAGCTGTACATTGTTGGGACACCAAAAATGCTAAGTCTTATGCTAGTTCTGAGTTCTTGATCTTCCTCTACATGGATCTCCTTCACATTTTTCAAGACCTAGTTCCTGAGGCTGTTTCCAATTCTCCATTAAGAATCCCACCTTCACTAGTACTTCCAATTCTGTGAAGCACTCCTGTCAGCCTGCCTTGCATCATCCCATCCTTACTTGATTCCAGCCTTGTCCCACCATGACTGTGAGCTCCAGTTAGCAGGGCCTGCGTCTGACCAGGCTATGTAATCCACAGAGTGCCTGGCCTACTCCCTCCCTTATTCCTTGCCAAATTGAGAAAAGGATGACATTTTTTCCATGCATGTTTAGTATATCAAAAGGGCAGAAAAGCAGCCTTTGTGGAGCAGGAAGGGGAGAGTCCTCTGTCTTTGTTGGAAACTGACCTAAGCAGAAAAAGGAGTTGATAACAAGTCTTAGGGTAATAGCCATTTCTGTGGGTGATAAAGAGAAATATAGGAGGTTCCTGAAAAGGCTGACTTCTATGGATCCTCAATCCCTCATTGTTGGCAACACCTACTAAGGGCATAACTAGTCTGTGAAGAATTATATGTAATATAGTAAACCCAGTAAATTAATGGAGAGTGACTCAGTCAGGTAGACAATAGGTTATAAGGCCCAGAGAGGGCAGTTGAGGACTGTGGAGTGGTTTGGAAGGATACATTTCCATTCCATGAGCAAAAACTAAATATTTGATAACTTAAAACTTCAAAATGGACTTGAGGGAAAGTAATTATTTTAGAAAGAGAAAATCCATCACAAGCTTGATTAACTTACCTCCCATGTTATCAAATGAGTAATAACCTATCACATTTGGTTAACACTACATATTCTTCTATTAAATAAAGGCTGAATATTTAAATTTGATTAAGGAAGGTGACTTCTAATAATACAGGCAATTAGCCTGTGGAATGTACAGGTGGAGAATGAGAGGGAAGAAACAATATTGCATTTTGAAAGCTGGTTTAGTAATTTTTAATGTAACAATACCTTATGCTTTCATAGCGCTTTTCAATTTACAATGCTCCTTAATCTTCATGATCTTTTTGGAGCCTTGTATTCTCCTGTTGGGCAGGTAAAGAAGACCCAGCTACCTCTGGATCTTCTCACTTTAAGCCTGGACTTGCTGTGTTCCTTCCAAGGCACCCTGCTACCTCTCTCGTAGATGTGAATCTATATTCTGTGTGTTTAGAGAGCTTTGCTGTCTTATCAATTAAACCGTGATAATGTGATTTGCTATTAGCTATTTGAATGCAAGTCTTGTTTTATTTATGTACTTTGCAACTGTATGATGTGACAAATGCTGTGCATGGTAAATATCCACTATGTTTGGAAAACACATGAACCACTGAATAGATGCCCTAGGCAACCTAATGTTCCCAGAAGGTACCTGAGAGGTAGGTAGCCTGGTGGGGAGATGGAAGTGGTAAAGATGGGCTGGGGAGAAAGATGGAAGGATAGACCTGTTAGATTCTAGCCTCTTTAACCTAGTAGCTCCCTATATATTAAGTGAATTGTGTGTCCTCCCACCCCGAAATTCATATGTTGACACATTAACACCTGGTGCTTCAGAATATGAATGTATTTGGATATAGAGTCTTAAAATATGTAATAAAGTTAAAAAGAATTCATTAGGGTGAGTCCTAGTTCAGTCTCACAGGTATCCTTATTTTTAAAAAAGGAAATTCATACACAGACACACACAGAGGGAAGACCATGTGAAGATACAAAGAGAAGGTGGTCATCTGCAAGGCAAGGATAAGGCTGCAAAAGAAACCAGTCCAAACAGTACTTTAATGTCAACTTCTAGCTTCCAGAATTATAAGAAAAGAAGCTTCCATTGATTATGTCCTCCAATCTGAGATACTTTTTTATGGCAACCTGAGCAAATGAATCCATTAAGATTCTGAGGAGATATAAAGGGAGGAGAGAGAAAGAGAATTAATGCGCTTAAGAATTATAATGAGCTTAAGAAAAACCAGGGTTTTATTACTTATGAATACTATTCGTGAGCATCAAATAATTGCTTTTTTGAGGGAGCTCTCTGGTGGTGCAGGGGTTAAAGTCTCAGTGCTATCAAGCTATCACCTGCCACTGTGGCATGAGTTTGATCCCTGGCCAGTGAGCTGACCCACATGGCGCAACAGACCTCTCCTGTCTGTCTGCTGCTCCCCTCAGCAGTGTCTTTAGATCCGCCTGTGTTTAAGTAGTGTATTTAAGCAGTGTATTTAAGTAGATCTGCTCCCCACTCTCTCTGTTGAATCCTCTCACCCCTATCCCCGCACCTCTGACCTACACCCCAGTTCTTATATGTATAAATAAAGAATAAATCTTTGTAAAAAAGTTTTTTTTAATCTTTAAGTTGCATAACTTGTTGGTAAATATAGGGCTATCTCATTGAGATGACCAAATGTACAGCTTCATTGGATAAAAGATAAAAGCAGCATCTAAATTTTATTTTCTAGGTTTAGAATATTAACAATTTAAGCATACATTGCATCTTGCAGCATAATTTGCATTGCTCTTAAACATAAGGTTAAACAGGATCTAAACTATATGTGACACAAACCTTTTCCATGTCTACTTAGTTCCCCATACTTTTACACTGACTACTTCAAACTTTGTGCATTTTCTAAGATCTGTGAAGGAAAACCTGGAATCATTTCATGAGAGCATGAAATGAAGCAACATATGTAATTTTTTTTGAAGCATAATTTGAAACCTCTAGGGAAGAATACATCTGTTAATATCACTATTTGTTTCAAAATTATCTTGGCTCCCCTGGTCCTGAGCAAATTGCCAATGTTGAAAAGACCAGCTAATTCACCAACATTATTTAGGGTGGTGTGGTATGACTACAATCAATTAAAGATGCATTTGCAATAGTATCATTTTGAAGAAAACTTTTCCTGTTATTTACAAAAGGAAATAATTGTGAAAACCTGAAGTGAAACAGTTTCTAAAAAAGCCATATGTAAGCATTGGTATTTGGGATTCATTGTTATTTTGTCTGATTCCAAGGTTGTATCATTTGCAAAGGAAATTAAGGTGAGCTTTCTATTCTTCAGGCCTGCTGAGGTAATAATACTGAATATTCTTTGAAGGATCCACATTTTGCATTCTCATACTTGAACCTAAATTTTATAGAGTGTTAGAATGGAATAAAACATGAAGCCTAGTTGTTATTATACTTGGAAAAAAGAAAAAAAAACCCACAGGACCAGATTATATGCTTCCTTCTTTTCAAAATAAATATTGGCTGTATGGCATTCTCTAAGAACATAAATGGTTGAAGCTTTTTAAAAACGTGATCAGACAATTGTCTAATTAGGAAGTGGAGAAGAGAACAGTTTTGTTTACGGTTAGAAAAATAATGTTTCACATGAAAGCATAAGTTATTCTGAATAATCTGTTGTGTCAGTATCTGGCAAGTTTTTAAAATGGGAACAGTTATATGTAACTATAAATACAGAATTTCACCTATCATTGACCATTTTATGCTGATAGAATCTGCTATAAGCTTTCTTCACAAATCAACCTTTTAGGAGGTAAGCCTGCTGGTAACCACAGCCAAAAATGCCTATTTGGTTACCTCATCACACTCAGAATCCTGGCAGACCCTTCCAGAGTCTGTATGTAAAAGGTTATTGGTTAGATTGACTTTCAGGCCCAATGTTGTTTATTTACGTAAGTATGGAAGCACATATGACCTGTCAACTTGAAACCTAGAGTGGGTCAATGAATCACAGAAGTCCAACACTATGCAAAGGACAAAAAGGGGTGCATCTTTTGTATATATACTAGAAACTATAGGAGTAGTTATAAATTGGCATTCCCAGCCCTTCTATCAAAGGCAAGGGTATTTTACAGTCTTGCACTTACTGCCACAGATCACATTAGGTTTGCATAATCTAAGCTGCTTTTGAGTGCGACTGACTATAGCATCAGGAAAAAATGCTGTAATTCACCCTACATGAAGAGTCTAAAGCAAATTCCCAATTCAGCATGAGCATGCAGTTCACCAGTGTGAGTTCTAAATCAGCATCTCTTTATGTTTTCTAGTGTCATGCAGTGTTCTTGAAATAATAGATATTCCCCAACTTTCCAAAAGTTTGGTTTCATACATTTACTTCTAAGTTAGTTTAGTACTCAGTGCATAATTTTTCCCTATAAAAACATGGTCATAAATATACCAAAAAAAACATTGCTTATTAAACTATTGCCAAAATATTGCAAGACTTATGTCATATTCTTCACCATATGAACACCAATTCTTCACCAATAAACAGAGCTAGAATAGAGGACAGGGCAATTAGAATTAGTTTCATATTTATCTTGGTTACTGTTGTTGAGGTAGAAAATGGACATTCTGGGCATTCGAAGGATCTTAAAGCCTGAATGATGTCAAGTCTGATGATGTGGGTGTTTTTCCTTTCCTTGATACAAGAGCATTGTTAACCATGCTCTAATGCTTTCCCATATGGTGTATAAAGGGAGAGCTTGAAAGTGTAAGGGAGAAAAATATTTCTGAGGAAATGAGCAAGGATTAAATATAATGGAAAGAGGAAAGAGAGTTAAAGAGATAAAAGTAAATAGGTGAAAAAAATTACCAGCTTAGGATTCACGATGACTTTAAGGTTGACATACAAAGAAAAATCCAGTCTATCATCTGCTGGATGGCAGAAAGAGAAAGGAGAGAGTGGGACAGTGACTTGGGATCTGAAATGTCCCCACTGTTACTTTCGGTCATGGGATAGCTTTGACAGCTTATCTGGAGTGGACTATGGAGCAGAAGACAGTGAGGAAGAAGGGCCAGAACTAACTAGACAGCTGAGTAAACAGCTTTTGGAGACGGATAGTAATTTATGGCAATAGGTTTTTAAATTAATATTAATATTATACCTTTAGAAAAAAAGATTATATTTGAGGTACTAGCCTTGCCATTTTTGCTACATTTTTGCTGTCTCTCAGGAAATGTTAGTTCCTTTATAAACATTTTCTCATTTGACCCTATCAACTCTGAAAGAAATATAATTAGCACCATTTTCCAGATAAAGGAACTGAAGTTACATAAAAGTGAAGTATCTTGTCCAAGGTTGCAGACTCTGTAACTAATGACCTTGAGACTTGCATCTTGAGCTGACTGCATGAACCAATGCTCTGATCTGGAATGTATATGCAGCCCCTTTCCAATCCATATTGAGATACCATTCCTCTAACATATGATGAAAAAAATGTGCATTTACTATAGTGCTTGGGAAAGTAAATAGTCACTAATAATCATCTGCTTAAGTGAAATGTTGCTTGTTAAATACTAACAAGGCTGTGTTGGGTCTTGATAGTCTTGTTTTTGCATCTTTCTGCATTTTGGTAGTTTTTCTCTGCCCTCCAATAATCTCATAGTTGTACATTTGTTTCCTTGGAAATTCACTGATTTCCTTGTCCTGTGTTTGCCTGCTTACAATCTCAGTGAGAACAGAGACTGTTTCTGGCAGGTAATAGGCACTCATTAAATTTTGTTGGATGGATTCATTTAATCTAAAAACTAAATCATTTACTTTTGGTAGCCAAGCCATGAAGAATTTAGTTCTGTCGACAAACATCCCTACTTTAATAAAACACAATTTACAGTTTTGAAACATAAGAAATAAAGGAGAATTTTTTTGTTCAGGGACTTTGATAACACATTCCATGTAATACTCTTAGGCTTTCCAGCATAAAAGGGATATTTACCACATTTACGCCAAACTAACAACATGAAGAATTTAATCATTAATCTTCACTAGTTAATAAAGATAATTCATTTGAATTCTATTGTGTATATAGCAAAAGCCTACTTCTCTTCCTACATTTAAAAAAATTGCATTTCAAAACAGGAGTGAATATTTAGGTATGCAAGTTCATGTTTCTGAGAATCACAGCCTACCTTCTTTGCACTGACTGCATATTCATTCATGAGTGTAGAAAACAAGAATATTTTATTCTTGTTCTGCTATATCCCACTAATACATGTTTATGAAATAAAATTGTCATGGTTATTAAAAGAGTATAAGATATTTTCTAAAGAGTGCGGGTATCGCCTGTACACCCTGGCTGAATTCCAATTTGGGTAATTACATTCTGCTGTCTGGTTACCTTAGCGATCCTCTCTTTTGCTCCGTGGGTCCTCACAGTGGTTGAGCTCAGCTGAGATATTCTTGCTTGCCATCCCTACTTTCAAATAATAGGAGCTAGAGGGTTGTAGTCTTGGGAAATTTATATTCCATCTATTTTGATAAACTTAAAATTTTGTACACATTTTGGGCTTTGTATAAAGTCTGGCTTTCTAATCTGAATTTTCTTGGAACAGAGTGGGCAATTTAATCAGGGAGAAAATTGTGATCCTTGATTTTTTTTCTCTGCTCTTGATCATATTTATTATTCCTATGGAAATTGGAGCAATTTTCTAAATCTATTTAATCTCTCTTGCCTCTGAAACTTCATAGCAATTTGCTAGAACTTCCGTTATTGTTCATATAGTCTGCCTTGAGGTCGAGCTTCTTGTGGGTTTATCTTAGGCCCAGGACAGTTACTAAACTTCTGGAATATAGAGACCTTTGTAATTTTTCATCCTGATAGAACTTGCAGAAAATTGCTTGTTGTAGTTGTTTAATAAATGATGGATGAATGACATTTCCTTTGATTTGACATTATTTACTGTTAAAAACGATACTGTGATTTGGACACTAGCTGGCAATTTATTATCCAACCTAATGAGATTGGTTTCAATTGAAATATTTCAGTTCCTGGACATTGGCATCACTATATTGTGGCAGGTTGCCCATAGAAGCAGCTGCTTCCCTCTCTCCCTGACCCAATTTACTCTTAGAAAGCTTAAAGAGTCCCAAGCCAGGACTATTACAAGATTATTATTGTGACTGCAATCACAGTTTCCTCCATACTGGAAGATTCAGTTTGCTCAGAAAGGGTAATTCAAAGCAGAGCGTTCCCAAACTTTGATCCACTATACCAAAAGGAAAGACAGCCATTCCTGGGACCGAAACATACTTTTTCCTCCACTAAAGGAAGCTTATTAGAATGAACATGCCTTAGAATGACTTTACTATAGGGTTCAACTCAAATTGGCTTTAAATTGTAAAGTGTAAGTAATTCATAAATGTCAGTACCTATTTTAAGGCATGAAATTCTACTACACACCCCTCAATAGATCTCTACAGATTGGTGGTCTGCTGCAGATTCAGATTGTTCTCAGGAACCTCTGAGGCCTTTCTTATTGCTTTAAGTTGCATCTTGGGGAATTGCTCATTCTGAACTTGACATTTAAGTAACACCAAACTGCCCTTTATTCCCTGCACACAATTGGTATATTTTGGCCTGGAATGCCATCTTGCTACCCAGTCTGGCTGACACTTAGGCATCCTTCAAGATTCAGTTTAGATCTCACCATGAGTGAAAAGCCTAGTGGCAGGGACAAGTGTCCTTCCTCTGTGACTTTGTAACATTCTGAGTATGTCTTCACATTTATCCTTTTTTGTGGGAATGATCTGTTTTTGTGTATGTCTTTTCCTTTCCTGTTGATGGAATGGAGCTAAGATTCCTTAGACATAGCATATCATAGCAGAACCACTTACTGATTGTCCTTGTTGAGAGACTCTAGTCTGCAAGGAGAATATAAGTATAAAGGGTGATAAAAACAAAATAGAGTGAGAGCAAGGAAAATCATATTTACATATTTCCTTTTTCTCTTGCCACATGTTCAACGCAGGCAAATATTTATGGTTTTTTAAAATGAATTTAACAGTCACTAAGAACTCATTTGCCTCCTACTCATTGTCTAAAGTCTTCTTTCTAAAAGATTTATCTGTAACCCCCAAATTCCTGGCTTCTGCTTTGGAATTGTTGTTTTCTGGTTTGTGGAAATTTTTGAAATTTAATCTTTATGACATAATTTTAACTCCCAGCAGTGAGTGAATCATTCTAGTAAATAATTCTATTATTTCAGAGTCAGAATTTCAAAGATTTTATTTCAAGGTTGACTTACCTCGACAGTGTCATGGTATCAATGAATGCCAAATTAAATATCTACATGTACCTTGAAATCTGAAAAATGATTATTATATTTCCTAAAGAGATAGTACTGTATTGTCAGAAAGGATCTAATCTGGGCAGGAGAAAGTTAACATTACAGTCTTAAATTTGTCACCATCTGTGGGACTTTAGGTAAGTCGCTTAGCCTTTATAAGCCTCTGTTTCCACTTTGGTCAAATGGTGATCTTTAGAATCTGGGATGAGGACAACAAAAGCAGCAACCACAACAAACAAAACTAAAAATCTAGAAGAAAAATTCAGCTACTATATATAAGGAAACAATTAGAGAAAATCTAGACAATTTTCTAAACATTCTCCCTTTCATGTGAAATGTTGAGAAAAAACATGTTTGTTTAATTTCTCTAATTTGACAGTTATCTAATACCTAAGAACACTGAAAAGATAACATTTAATTAAAAAACCTGTGCAAACCTGGTATACTGGATTGAAATTTAGAAAATGTGTGGTCTGAATCTTGCTATTGGAAGAGGTCTAGTGTTAATGGAGTCCAAAGGAGACTAGAGAGAGTAATTGAGTCACATCAATCAACATTGGCCAAATCTGGAAAGGCAATATCATCCTGGAGTTGGGAGTATGAGTTTTGAATCTCAATTTTGCACCCTATTAGCAGCATGACTTTAGACAAATTGTTTAAGCTCTGTGGAAATCAGATTTCTCATTTGCAAAATGAGGATAATGACTACCCACAGGATTTTTGGAAAGATTACTTGGGTCATTATATGTTAAGGGTGTAATAAATGATCGCAATTGTTATGAGTTTCCTGTATGAGTCTGAGTCATATGGACTTGGGCCCCAACCTCATTGAAGCCAATCTCAGACTTAGTGGCAAGAGTCCTGACTCCTAATGATAGCACTAAACAGAGTTTTTAGAATAAGTTATATATTTGGACATAGATTATTTCATTTGCTCATCATAATTCTGGGAAAAGAGCAATTATTAATTCATCATATGGATGGTGAAACTGGAACTAAGATTTTTTTTTTAAGATTTACTTAATTTATGCATACAAGAACTGAGGTGTATGCCAGAGGTATGGGGTGGTGAGCGGGTTCACCAGAGACAGAGGGAGCAGAACAGGCAGATCTACTGAAATATACTGCTGAGGGGAGCAGAGGGTGAGGCAGGAGAGGTCTGCTGCGCCATGTGGGTCAGCTCCCTGGAACTCATGCACAGTGGCTGGCTATATAGCTTGATACACTGAGACTTAACCCCTGTGCCACCAGGGAAGCCCAAGACTAAGAATTTTAATGATATAACTAGGATCACTTAATTAATAAGTAGAAGATGTCCTTTGTCTCCTTATCTGTTGATTGTGATCCTGGTCCTACTTAGCACTAATGATCTGTAGCCTTAGGTTAATTATAGAACTTTTCTGTGTAGTTTAAATAATAAAATGACTAGGAAGACCTTAAGAGCACCTCTATGACTCCACATAATTTGGGATTAGGTATTATGTAAATCCTGAAGAAAATATATTTGAAAAGTAACTTTTCCTTAGGAAATTTATGCTAATTACCACATATGTAAATAACAACTCAAGATAATTCTGACCTTTCCGGGGTTGGGGTAGGTAGTAAAATTAGGGAAAGCACATTCAACTTTAGTGATAACATTTTGTTTCCTCAACTCTGGGTAGATATATGGTAGTTGTCATGTTGTTTTTTTATACCTAACTGATATCAGAAATATTTCACAATGTTTTTCAAAGAAGGCTGGAAGAAAATCAATTCATGTAAGTATACTGGGACATAGTGAAAGCATTTTAATATTTTCAAACCTATGTCAATTTTTTTTTTTTGCAGTGGATGTTCATATTAGAAAGGAAAGCTTAAGGTTTACAAGGAGTTACTTATATTCTTTAATAGAACTAACATCTTCCAAAATTAATCTCAAATTCCAGTTTGAGGCCATAAATATAGTAGTTGTATTTCCCCTGCCTGGACTGTGGGTTTGGTAGCAGGGCTATTAAGAATAACTAAGAATATCAGAACTTTGGAATATATTGCTGTGCTTATGAACAACCTATTTTAAGGAAGACAGTTTGGAAATTTCTATTAGTCAAATTTCCAAATGGACAGCTCAGCTGCCAATGAGTCAGAATCCTTATAGCAGCACTGCCAGTGACCTAAACTCACACTAACACAATGCTTTAGTTCACAAAGCACTTCCATAATAATAATATGCTGATAGAAATAGTGTGTTAATAGAAAATGCTAGCAGTGATAAGTCCATTTGTTACGTTTTTGCAAATTGAAGAAAACCAAGTGCTAAGGTTAGGATCCATCAGCTGGTAAAGTCTGGAGCCAGGACTAGAATCCACATCTTCTATTTGCAAAAGCCCATGATCATCTCAGGGTACTATATTATTATACTCGCTCTTTGCAGCGCTCTAATACTTTGTTTTTCATTTCTGAGATAGTCAAACCATGTTGCTATCACCATGGTTTTAGCTTTCACTTTTTTTTTTCTTCCCAATTTCAAGTTTTGACTTCTTTCCTATCAAAATGATGAAATATGACTAAAACACTTTAGAGGTCACCAAATGTTTGTGGGCTGTGGAGATCCTGGGCTATGTTTATACTTCACCACTATTTTTTTTTTCTTGCTTTTTCTTTTAAAAATTAATTTGTAAAATAAAAATAACAAGAGTATACTAGTGGAACACGGCAAAAATATTGATAATTTTATTATTTGTCTTTTTTTTTTTTTACTAGAAAAACTGGGGTTTAGGCCAGCAGTGCAGAGGGTGAGAGTATTCACCAGAAAGAGTGGGGAGCAGACAGGTGGATTTATTGAAATACACTGCTGAAGGGGAGAGTGGGCAAGACAGGAGAGGTCTGCTGTGCCATATGTGGGTTAGCTCCTGGCTGGAATGAATTCAAGCCACAGCAGTGACAGTGCTAAGACTTAACCCGTAAGCCACCAGGAAGGCCCCTTCATTACTATTCTTAACAGCTTCTTTTTGTAGAAGAAGGACTGTAAGTTCACTTACATTGGTGTGCTAAAAAAAAAAAAAATAAGTTTATCAAGGCAAACAACTCACCACAAACCCTGTCCAAGATGCTAGAATGAACAGTAATAATGGTTCCACTGCTGGGGCCATGAATTTGCCCCTGTGAAAGAAAGCAAAGGATTCTCTGCATTTTTGACTCAGTGTCTAGCATGTTTGCACCAATTTGGAATTCGGTTGATTTGCTTTCTCTTTTTTAAATATTCAAACTTTTTAAAATAGAAGTAACATTGTATTATAACATAATGTAAGTTTCATATATGATTCATTGAAAATCAATGTGTGTATAGACTACATTAAGTCCACCAGTAATGATTTGCTTTCACTTCACATATACCTCTACCTTGTTTTGTTCCAGCCTATTCCTCTGCTGAGGTAAAAAAGAGAAAAGCTCAGATCAAAGTAATCATTGAAAAGGAATACTAGCTCAATGAATTCCTGAAGTCAGTGAGATTATTTACACAGTTTCTCTCATTCTTAAAAACTTTATGCCATATTATTATGAATTCCATTGCAAATATTCATTCACAATGTGAGATTAACTTTTTTTTGAGATTCACTTTTGAAATAATTCATATCTTGGCCTCCCTGGTGGCGCAACAGGTTAAGCACAGCACTATGAAACTGTCCAGAGCCACTGCAGCATGGGTTCGGTACCAGACCAGGGAGATTCCCACATAGCGTGGCAGACCTCTCCTGCCTCGCCTGCTGCTCCCCTCAGCAATGTACTTCAGTTGATCGGCCTGTTCTGCTCCCCACTCTGTCTCTGGTGAATCCTCTCAATACCCCACACCTCTGGCCTACACCCCAGCTTGTATGCATAAATAAATAAATCTTTAAAAAAAGAATTAATATCTTTCTGTTTCTTTTCTGAAAAATATCTTTTGTTCTTCCAAAGGAGGAAGTTATATTCTATTCTTTCCAGAGACAAAGACCCTACTATGTGAACAATAAATTTGATGCTTTTACCTGCATGATTGTATTTAGTTCTCATCACTGACCCTGAGGGGTAGGTCATAGTATCCCAATTTTACCAATGAGCAAACATACTCAAGGGAGTGTTATAACTTGCCATGTACATGTTACACACTAACATCAAGTGTATTTGAATCCTTCAATAACATCACAGTCTCTAGAAAAAGGAAAGTTACTGGGAAGTCATCATTTCATAAGTCAGTCCTGCAAGAGCTTCTCTGTTTACATTGTTGAATGAGAGTAACTGCCTCATGAGATGTATGACTTTGGGATTAATTGAAAAAAAGGATTGGACCCTTAGTTCAGAGAAAAAGCATTCAAATATAGTGGATTAAAATTAAAAACAAAAACAAAAACATAAAAGGTAGTGGGAGAATTTGGAAGATATACCGAGAAGCACATTTTTATATGCAATGATATAGCTGTGGAGAGTACTCATATCAAATGTCTGAAAAATAAATATTATCTGAAAGTGTTCCAAGATATAACACTTCAACTCAGCCAAACATTTGTGTGTGTGTCTGTTTCTGTTCAAACTTACTAGATGCCAAACATTCTTAAATAACATTAAGTTGAAAATGAGGAAAATGTGATTTCTGCCCTACAGAAACTTAAGATCTAATGAAGAAAACTGGAGTATATAAATTTTGACACAAAGAAAAACATTGATTTTTTTTTTCTTTGCATCTCGTAAATGATACCTTTGCTAGGATTTTATCCTTGGCCATGTCATTTTCTTACTTATTTGCTTACCCTAGGAAAACTCATCTATTTATTTTATAGCCCTATGAGCTATGACTCCCAATGACTCCCAGATATTTAATTTTCCTGAATTCTGTTCTCCTATTCATAGCTGTCTTCTGCATATATCCATCTGTGTTCCTCAGATATTTTTTTTTAAAGTTTCACTCTTTTTTTTTTTAAAGATTTATTTATTTATACATACAAGCTGGGGTACAGGCCAGAGGCGTGGGGCGGCGAGAGGGTTCACCAGAGACAGAGCGGGGAGCAGAACAGGCAGATCAGAAATACACTGCTGAGGGGAGCAGTGGGCGAGGCAGGAGATGTCTGCCGCACCATGTGGGATTCTCCCCGGCTGGGCATCGAACTCGCATCGCTGCTGCCGACAGCTCCACAGCGCAGCGCTCAACCGCTGCGCCACCAGGGAGGCCCTCCTCAGATATTTTATACTCTTTCTACGTAAAATGAAATCTTTTCATATCTTCATATGTTTTTTGTTTGATGGCATCATTATGCATCAGATTTCCAACTAAAAACTGAAATGTATCATTTATCTCTCTCCCCATCTCCTATCACTAATGTTCACTAAACCTGGTGAATTTTTGTTTCCTAAAAATGCCTTGAATTTGGCTTTTATCTCTATCTTTGCACTTCATCTCCTACCTGGTCTACTACAATCATCCCAATATTAATCTCATCCTTTTATTTTAGTCTAATCAAAGCTATTCTCTAAACAGTTGCCTGGTTGATTGTCCCAAAATATAATTGATAACATGACTTATACTTGTCTAAAAATCTATCAGTGATTCCTTCTTATCTGATAAAATAAATCTAAATCTTTATCATAGACCACAAGTGTGCACTCTTTTTGTGCCAAAAATGTCTTTGACTCTTTCTGGATTGATATTCAGCTGGTGAGTACTGGTAAGAACTTTGTCTTACTGTTAGTTATTTTGACGATCACCCGTCCTTTAATAATGCTAAATATTTTCCATTCCCCAATCATGTGCTTCTGTGCCCTTTGAATAGGTAGCTTCATTTGCCAGAGACATTCTTCTTCCCTACTTGGCAAACTAATATTAATTCTTCAAGACAGTGCTCAAATATCACTTCTTCTACAACATATTCCTTGTTCTCCCTTTATACAGGCAAAATTTCAGTTTTTAAATATCCAATACGTAGCTTAGTATTTGGTACACAGACTCTTACAAAACATTTATTGAATTGATAGATGGGCCTAGAAAGGTTTGACAGAATGGGATTCAGGTTTGATTTTGAGGACTAGGTTGAAGATTAAGCCAAAAAGGGAATTTCAGTGTGGAAGACTAAAATGTGCCAAGAGCAAGTGAGGTCAGAGTGTTTTGGAACAATGAGTTGAAGTTTGAGATGCAGTAGGCTGTAGGTAGTAGTTTCATATAAGTAGATGCGATCAAATGGTGGAGGGCTCTGATAACCACATTGAAGAGTTAAGACTATCTCAGGTGTACATGGAAGATCTCCACATCAGAAGATGATGAATAAAGAGTGACATTTTTTGAAACTGTGTTTGATCTCTAGTAGCACTGTGCTGTGATATCTGAAGATTGCAAGCCTGTATGTGGCCACAGTCCAAGAAGGGTCCTCTGAAAATGTTCCATCTAAGTCTATGTAAATGCATACGTGGAAATAAAGATGAGATTCAGTTCTGGAGGCAGAATTGGCAAGATTTTATAACTAGTGAATTCTAGGGCTAAAGGACATGGAGACTCAGAGATTAAATATTATTACAGTATTTCAAAATAGAGTTGGTAACACATGATATCCCTGGAAACTTTTGGAGTTTGTTTTGTGAATTAAAACATGACAGAAGAATGTAGATGCTGCCAGCTGTAGACTCATATTTGCTCACCCTCAAGGCCCCAATGATAAGTTTTACCTTATTTATTTCCTATGATTATCTTATGTTTCACTATAAAACTCACTGTATAAAAATCAGAAGTAATGGTGATAAGTACTTCCAATCACTATTGTGGAGACTTGCAAAAGGTAATTCAATTAACCAGTAAAGTTATGAATGTTTCTTTTTATTTATTTTTTAAAAGATTTATTTATTTATGCATACAATGCTGGGGTGCAGGCCGGCGATGTGGGGCAGTGAGAGGGTTCACCAGAGACGGAGTGGGGAGCAGAACAGGCAGATCGACTGAAATACACTGCTGAGGGGAGCAGCAGGCAAGGCAAGAGAGGTCTGCTACGCCTTGTGGGAACCTCCCTGGCTCGGGATTGAACTCATGTCACAGTGGCTGCGGATAGCTTCATAGTGCTGAGACTTAATCTCTTGCACCACCAGGGAGGCCTGAATGTTTCTTTTTAAAACAGTGAGGGTAACAAAGTTCGCCTCAAATATATTCATTGCTAGAGGAATTTATTTTATATATTGGAAAATATTTTAGTTTCATGAACTGTATTAAAGCATCATTAACTTAGAACACAATAGAATAAATACTCATTCAATTAATCTATGCTCAATTAATTGTCTGTGTACTCTAATATGGTAACCACTTAGCCACATACGACTATTGATCACTTGAAATGTAACTAGTCTAAACTGAGATGTGATGTAAATGTAAAATGCATACTAAAATTTGAAAACAATGCAAAAATTAAGTAACATCAAGTATCTCAATGATTTGTTATATCCATTACATACTGAAATGATAATTCTTTGGAAACATTGGTTAAATGAAGTCTATCACCAGAATCAATCTCATCTCTTTATTTTTACCTTTTTGTTATGTTTCTAGAATGTTTAGAATTGCATTCATGGTTCACATTATATTTCTACTGGAATAGTTTTTCTCATTGAATGATCAGCCAACAAGCATTTATTTACCTCCTAGTGTACAGATGTTTATGTAATATACTAAAAGCTTGAAGTTAGTTGAGGAGTAGCAATTGCATAAATTATATATTTAGGGCTTGATAACATTTTGATTAATATACAGAACATTGGTTAGAAAAATTGGTTGAAATATCTGGATTTGCTCTGTCTCCCCTTTTAAACACTAGTTTTCTTCTCTTACACGTTCTTCCCAATATCCTATTTGGTCATTTGTAAGGATATACTAGACTTGTATTTGTTACAAAGTCACAAATTTGATTTATAAGTTTCCAGAATGCTTGGGTGAGTGGAAAAGAATTAGCACACACCCAGATATGGGTGTCCAGGATGCAGAGTCCTGGAATGTAATCACTGTGCTTATTCTTCAAACTATATACTCAACATATATTATTCTTTTTATGAAAGTCAGAAGATACTTCACAGTGGCATGTACCTTGAGGTCATATGCAATATTATCTGTTAGCCACAGCACAGAAGAGGAGGAGAGGGAGAAAGAAATTATTTGTATTTTATAAATATTAAGAGTTTTAGATTTGAAAAATTAATGTGTTGATGGCCTTACTAATACTATCCTTGCACTACCATTCCAGATAAACTATGTGAATATCTGTTATTGTACAGAACAACTTCTTTTTAAGTAAAATGATGCTATTGGCCAGAGTATTTTTATTTTGTAAGTAAGGGATTTTTCCATGCCTTGGCTCCTTATGCTTGCAAATGGAACAAATTTTTATTTTGGTGTTTTTGTTTTATGGGAATGGCAAGTAAATGCTTTATTTTTTAAAAGCCAAGTTTGTAATTATAATACTATAGACATATACTGAATAGACTAAAGTGACAGAAACAATATAACTCAGAAGATTCAAAACATTCTTTGAAAATGGCAACTTGGTTTTAGAAGATATTTTAATTGGGCCAGAGTAGTGCCTATGGAAATAAATAGGGAGCTGGTAAAACCATTTAGGTCTACCAAGAAACACATTCAGTTTAGTTGTGCAGTTATCAATTAATAGCATACCTGAACTGAGATTAAGGTATGTTCAGTTTCCAAGTGCCATCCTGGATGTGTTTTTAATATTTTATTACTAAAAAAGACTTGTTTTCCTTTTTAAGAGAAAATTTACATCAATTACTGAATAGCCCACATGATGGACTACAGTGCTCTAAAAGTATGCAAAAACAAAGCAAAAATGGGAAAATGGCTAAGTTTTCAAGTGAGTGATGTTCATGTTCAGGTATAAAGAATTGAATTATTTAAAGATTGACTGCATAGTCAAATAGGAGTTATGCATTTTGACAAAACATTGTTCACATTCTTATTGACTATGAATAATTATTAATACACAGATTATACCTGGGTGTACTCTGTATTCTGGCTGTTTAGTATGCCCAATGTACCAGTGTTGCTAAGCATTCAGAGGGTTTTTGAATCAATATTAAAATATACTGACCTCAGCATCTACTCACTTTCAAAAGAAAAAAATCTGTGGAAGTGGAAATTGTTTTTTTGCAGAACTTGTATGTTAAGTGGCACTTGAACATTTGGTTTTTACTTACAGCCTTTAAAAAGAAAGGAATTAAGTCATTAAAAGACAAAAAACAAAAGCATCTAATTCACTGAGGTGAATGCATTTGAGGTTCTGTCTGCTAAACCAAGTCACCTCATTGGACTGGGATAGTGGACAAATCTCCAAATCTGGAGAAAGTGTATTGGTGGCTAAAATAACCAAGAAATGCAGCTGTTTCCAGCTTCCAATCCATGTCCTTATTTTGGACTAAATGGTCAGTCATTGATTAAATCATTGTTTATTGAGTTCTTACTCTAGATCAGACCTGAGCAAAATAGACAAGATTGCTGGCCTCATGGCATCACCAAATAGTGTGTGGGGGTGGAGGAAGTTGACAAATAGTGGCCTGACAATTGTGCAGATAAATTTGGCAGTAGGAGGCAGGGGTTGATAACACATACTCTGGATCCAGACACCGTTTGAATCCTGGCTAGACCACTTACTAGCTATAGGATCTTGGACACAAGATATAATATTTTCTTTGGTTTTTAACTATATATATATTTATTTAATTTATATCCTTTACATTTTTGTGTATCTCCGTAGGTTTCCCATCACCAATTCACCTGTGAACCATTACCGTTAGTCCCTTATGCATTTTTCTCCCCTATTTTGGTCTCTCTTCCTCCCCCTCCCCTGTAGCATGTCTCTTATTTGTGGTTGCATGCTAGTTTTTGCTTTTGTTTATGTTTTGTAATGATATAATATTTTCTTACCTCATTATTTTTCTCAGAAATGTTGCTGTGAGGTTTTTATTACTCATTTTCTTAAACAGAAACAAGGGCTCTGAGGGCATGTAATAACACCACCTGATTCTGTTTTGCATGTGGGGGTTCAGAGAAAACTTTTCCTATGGAAAGGATGCTTGAATTGGAATCTGCAGAATGGTTAGGACTAATGGGGATTGGAAGTAGAGAAGGGAGTGGGATTTCTAAACAGTGGAAAAACATGAGTAAACACTGAGCTAGTAGGAAATATAGCCTCTTAAGGGCCCTAGAAGAAGCCCAGGGTCACTGGAGCTGAGGAGGAAGAAGGGGAGTGACAAAAGAGGTGATAGTGATCTTTGTCATAGCAGGAATTGGAATTCCTGATTTTTTTTTCTCGCTCTCTCTTTTTTTTTTTTTTTTTTAGTTTTGTTTCCTCTTCCCCCTCCCCATCTTCTCCAGCTCTGCGTCTGTTTTTCTATTTCTGTCTCAGACTCTCTGTTCCTCTCTTTTTGTCTCTGTCCCAGTTTCTCTCAAGCAAAAGATAGGGGAACAGATAGTTCCTTGTGACTTCTCTGCTCAGTCTTACAAATAAAAATAATTCACAAGTGACTCTATGTACATAACCAAACTGCTACATTCTGTCTAAATATTAGATGTAAATTAAATTGCCTCTTGGTGTTCAACTTATCTTTTTGTATGCATTATAATCCTCTATTTGTGTTTATGCTCCACAGTTGGAGAGCTGCAGCTCGCTGAGAAAAAAAAAAATCATAATGCTTGATACAAAAGAGGTGGAGTGGTTGGGTACTAATTAAACCTAAGTAATAAGAGAATTAAAGAAAAAGAGATTTCTGTATTTCTTCTAATGGGATGAATGTCATGTTCCAATTCCTACTTTATGTAAAATCCATTATACAATATGTAAAATAATTCTCCAAATCTTGATTTTCTCAATTGAAAATGACCCTGGGCATAAACTCTAAGTAGATGAAGGTTTGAATTTCTTGATCTTTGCACTCTTTTGTTCTCTCTGTACGTGATGTCTTAAATCAGCAGAATAATTTAGGAATGGTAGATATTGAAACAACTAATTTTTCTTTTCTGTAATCTGCATAGACTTCAAAATGCCTACAAAGCACAAAGTGCCAGTTCATATAATTTGTTGGCAAGGATAAAAAGAAGAAAGGAAATGATTTCCTAAGCGTGTGAATCGGCCCAGCTTTAACAGATATTTTTCTGTCATGTGCAGCCTGAGGGCTTATGCCTATCTGAGCTTTATTTGACAATTACCACTTGCCAGCATAATTAAATGATAATTTATAAATACTAAGAAAGCATAATGGGGAAGAGCAAATAGTGCTTATCAGGGCATTGAATAAAGTTGATCTGCTTCAGTGGCAATTTTCATCTCTTATCTTGGTTGTTAACTGGTCTCACTTTTGTGTGTGTTTTGTTTAGGTTTGATATTTGTTTGACTGATATTATCTACCTACATATACACATTTTCCTTTATACAGAATTCTAATGTTTCTTTTGGTATTCCTTTTGAAGTCAATGTATTTATGAAATATTGCTTGTATTTTAATTCATGTAAATTTAGCACCTAGAATTATATATTTTACTAAGGAAACCCCAACAAATCAGTAATTTTTCTGTCTTCCTGACCCTTGTTTTTTCAGTGAATAAGTTCTCTGCATTGTGTGTGATTTTTTTAATCGTTTTTTCTTTTTTTTTTAATCACCTGGGCTTTGCAGTTAATTACATTCCACAGAGTCTCTTCATCTATTTCCTAGAATGCTGGCAGATTTTTTCTAAATAGGGAGAAAGCACACATGTAAGCCAGGACTCTGGTGAGAAGGGCTTCCTAACCTTGCAATGATAAGAATGATACTTTATATGCAGCATGGAAATTTTACTATGTTCCTCCTGAATATAGAAATTACCCAAAGAAGAATTCTGTTGGATAGATGGCTTTTGTCCTATCAGTATGTCTTCTCAAGGTTCCTTACCTATTATAATTAGGGCAATCTCTGCAGAAGCTGTTGTTAAGCCATGGACAGAAATACAGATTTGTCCTGGGTAACCTAGATAAAGCAGTGCAAGAGCAATCCTTTATTTGAATGGAAACAAATTAGTAGAATAGCAAAAAAAAAAAAAAATTGATTTTCTACGCCTTTAGAAAAGCATGCTTGAAGAAGGCAAATGGGTGGAGAAAGCAAGACACTGTTAGTGGGTCGTTAAGAGACTGAAATCTTTTTTTTTTTAGTCATCATGAAATTAAATAATTTTAGCAACTGCTGATTAGGGTTGTGGTGGTTTGAGTGAGGATTGTGGTAATGGCTTATCAGGAGAATAACAAAATATAAGGTTTAGGTATTTAAAGTTGTCAATTCCTCAAATTATTCAGCATTTTGTCTTTATAAATAGCAATTACTTACCTTTTTCAGAGCTGAAAAATGATCTTTTATATTCAAATATTTAAATATACAGTGCCATCATTGGGGCAAAAAAAAAATTCTAATGTCAGAACAGATTTTTATACAAGGAATAATTTGAAAGTGGTGGATTAGTTTCCACCTTTTGAAACACAGTGCTTTCTATAATCTTCAAACATTATTTAGGATAATGGAAGCCATCATCCTGGTTCTCAAATGTTAGCACTTCCATTAGAATTTGCAGCTACCTCTTATTTTTTATATTAAAATACAAGGCTTAAAAGGTATTATCTTAGTAAAGGGGGGCAATTGTAGAGATGATTTGATTGAATAAAGGAAAAAGCTGTACAGGCCTTTTAAGATCAAGGATGTATTGATGGAAAGCTATCATTAGAGACAATTAATGTTCTCCAAGGGAAGAAATTGATTATGGACAAAGATGGACCCTAAGGAGCAGATATGTCTTAATGCTCTAAGGCCTTAAGGATTATGCATTTCATTCACAGCATCTGTATTTTAACTCTTTGTAGTGGCTCGAAGACTAGCTTATTCTTACAGAATGACATGAATTGAATTTTTAAAAAATATAGTGCCTAGTAAAGGATTCCATAGTGTTTGACATTTAATCCCATAAATAATATTAAAATAATTAATTTTTCACTATATCCCTCTATATTGACCCCTTAGAGTAGCCCTAGATATAAATACCTGGAAGAAATGAAATTAGATAGTGATGGCCAGTTTTCACTATTAAGGAAGTGTGGTATTGCCCCATAATTACAGTAAAGACATGCTTTCATAAGGACCCCTGAACTTCAGCTACATTTATGTTTCCAAATAACATATCCCTTTAACTTTGCTTGTCCTTCCTATAGCTCTTGTACAAAGCATTCATCATGTTGTTAGTCAGTCCCTAGCAGCCGTGGATCACAATTGGGTACTTAATAAGGTGGCAACCCCACTGGGAACATTTCACATAATTATTCTTAGCAGAAAGAAGATTGTTATGGCTTTCTTTTTCCTTTTTGAATTTGGCAAAATTCCAAGTGATTTAGGTTGGGCTCCTAAAAACCGTTATATATCATTGGTGAATTATACTTCATTTTAGTCTGTATCCTTGCTTCCCTGTGGAATATATTTCAGGCCAGCAGAGTCAGTTTAATTGTGCAGTTAGCCTCCTTGAGTTTGGGACTAGTCCCAGAATTAGTGGATGATGATAACTGCTTTGTGGCCATAAGTTTCAGAGAGTGTCAATCTGATCATGGGAAAACTTCTTGAAATCAATTTCTCTCAAGACTTCACTGTACTCTCTGACCATGTATTAGCATTATTGCTAAATAAATAAGGGAAGTTCATACATAGGAGTAGTAAATGGCTTATCCAGAGAGTTTTGTGGCTTTAAATGTTGGTTAAAAGAAGGGAGGCTGGACATTGTGCCATAACTTTGGGCTTAGAAATGACTTAGTTAGCTCACATCATTATAATAATTTCCAGTTTCAATTCTCACAATTTAAAGGTATAGCTTCATGCCCTTGAAATTTCAAGATCATGATTTCATTTCCACATCTGAATGAATTCTTTCAAAAAGTTGAAACTACTTGTAATTATTTTGAAGGCCAGTGGCCAAAAAATCATGATGCATTTAATTATGACACTACTGGGTTATGACTTTAAGTCCCCCAGCTGCAATTGCCAGCTAGTATCTCTGAGCCCTCAACACTCACATCAATTCAGTGTACTTGGGTGACTATGTGAGTGACTTTTTCTAGTAAGGAAAACACCATATGTAAGAATAAAGTTTCCTATTTGGTTCCCCTTCATGGGAAAAATAGAAAGTAGGGCATTATATATCCAAAGGTCCAAATTAAATATTATAGCTGATTTTTTTATGTAATTCTGTGAAGAAGAAGAAACAGATAGTGTCTCTACTTTTCATTGGCCACATTGACAATAAAAGTGGCATTATATTAAGAGCCTTTTAGAAAGGGAGTATGGTTTGTAAAAATATTAATACTAGCTTAAGTAGAAGTTCCAAACTAAATAGCACTGAAATTTTGAACCTGAGTGTCTGGGGAGATTTTGGTGCCATCAGCAAAAATAAATGAGGGAGATGAACAAGCTAGAGTGAGGCACATTGCTTTTGAATGTCTGGTTAAATCCAGCCAGACATGCTAAGCAGGCAATGAGAAATAAAGTTCTGGAATTTAAAGAGAATCCAAAGTCTAGAATACTGGCTTGGAGACAGAAAAAAGAATCAAAATAGTAAGAGAAATAAAAGGATTTTTTTTATTTATTTATACATACAAGCTGGGATACAGGTAAGAGGCTTGGGGCAGCGAGAGGGCTCACCAGAGACAGAGTGGGGAGCAGAACAGGCAGATCAGGCAAATCAGAAACACTGCTGAGGGGAGCAGCGGGCGAGGCAGGAGAGGTCTGCTGTGGGAATCTCCCCGGCCAGCGTCTAACTCGGTTCGCCACGCGGCCGACAGCTCCACAGCGCAGCACTCAACCGCTGCGCCACCAGGGAGGCCCCGAGAAATAAAAAGATATTGTTGTGACATATGAAGAGAGAGAAGACACTTTCAGGGAGAGAGTGAACAGGTGCCATTAAGCACCCAGGAAGACCAAGGGGAATGAGAATCCAGAAAAGGGCCATTAGGTTGGATCTTTTCATAGTCATTAGTAGACTGGGAAATTAGATCTTCTTAAATTTAAATCCTAATTCCCCAATTATATGGCAAATTGTGTATCCTTGGGGAAGTTGCTTAATCTCTCTGGGCCTAAATTATTTCACCTGTGAATTAAGCCTAACTCAGTATAACCCTCATGACTGGAGGATTAAATGAGACAATCCTTGTGAAAGGCTTCATTTACTAGATACCTGTGACATGCTGGGGTTGGGGTTGCAACCAGCTAACTGGGCCAAGACATGAATGGAGGGTGAGGAAGTGGAGGAGTACAAACTACTCTTTGAAAGTAGGACAGCAGAAGGGTGAATGTCTTTAAGGAGGTGTGTATTTGAACAGTTTAAAGGCTAACATTTCTGAAGTACTGACCATATATTCTGTACCCTTTACATAAAATTACTCATTTATTCCTCACAACCCCGAGGATTGGTGGTTATTAGGACACAACTGAGATACGTAGAAATAACTTCCCCTCAGGTAAAAATCTAAGTAGGTATAGGGTAAGCGAGAAAGTTGTCAAGTTTTTCCGCCCTCCCCTCAATGATGGACTTCTACAGGCCTACGCTCATGCCTGATGGCAGGCACCTGGAACAGGGTGTGGGCCTCTGTGATTGGGCACACCTGATCCAGAGACTAGGCTTATAAGCAGAAGCAACAGAGAACAGAGTAGAAGAGCAGAGAGAGGAGAAGCAGAGGACCTTCCATTTGGGGTGCAGCAGAGGCCACGAGACGCCCCTAGAGAGCCCGAGAGAGTGAAGATTTGCTGGGGGCTGGGAGGCCTGCCAGCCTCCCGGCCCCAGTGTCTGCCCTGTACATGTTGCCTCCCTACAGGAGACCATTAAAAAGCATTAAAAGCCACCAATGTCTCCAGAACTCCTCATTTTGACCCGTCTGCACAGCTCCATGGAGAACTTGTGCTCCTAGTGCTTTCTTTCATTACAGTAGGGATGAGAATCATGACTCATGATTCTCCTCCCTGTTTCACAGATCAGTAAGTGGAGATGTAGGAAGATTAAGCAAATTGATTAAAGGACAGAGCTGTATCTGAACCTATGACCATCTGATTCTCAACTAATATCTGTGCACTGTGTCATCCTTTCCAATTGCTGGCTATGAGATTTTAGAGGGAAAACAATTTACAGAGATTAAAAATATTGGATTTAGTGACTTAAAGTGACTCTACCTACTATCCTATGACCAAAGCAGCAAGGTCATGTTGGAAGAGCTTCATTTAGGCTGTTAGAATCAAGAGGTCAAAGGCAAAAAAAAAAAAAAAAAAAAAAAAAAAAAAAAAAAAAAAAAAAAAAAAAAAAAAAAAAAAAAAAAAAAAAAAAAAAAAAAAGAGGTCAAAGTCACCTGGGAGATGTATATTCTTTTTCAGCTTTTCAGCAAAACCTATAAAATGTTCCTAAACGAGATCCGATGCTACTTGTGTGCTACAGAGAAGGGAGAATAAACAGAGAATAAACCTTCAGGAGAGACCTTAGAATATTAGTTTCAGATCATCAGGGAAATAAGGTCACCTGGGAAATAATACAGTAACAACTGGCCCAGGTCTTGAACAAAAAATGGGACTTTTGTGTTATGTCTGGATAGAATTTGGCAAAATAAGACTTGCCCTTGTTTTTAAATCTTCAAATCTCTGGACTTTGTTGGAGACTGATTACTGCAGAATGTGGTTCTCGGATTGTGTTCCCTGGGATCACTCTGAAGCTTGTTAACATAGCAGATCATCTGCCTCCCTCAGATATGCTGACACATAACATTTGGGAGTGAAATCTGGCAATCTATTTTAACAAGCCCCCCAGGTGAGATACTCATGCATTTGAAAGTTCAGTAACCATGGTCATAATCTAACCTTCTATCAAGTATTTCTATCTTATTGGTGACTATTTCCAAACAGACAGGTAAATCTGTTTGTTGCTAGAATTGTGCTTCTTACACGTGACTGCCGTTAGAATCAACTGAGAAGGTTCAAAGGTTACTGAAACCTGGGTACCATTTCCAGAATTTTTTTTTTAAGATTTATTTTTCATTTATGCATACAGGCTGGGGTACAGGCCAGAGGCATAGGGCAGCGAGAGGGTTCACCAGAGACAGAGCGGGGGAGCAGAACAGGCAGATCAACGGAAATACACTGCTGAGCAGAGCAGCGGGCGAGGCAGGAGAGCTCTGCTGTGCCATGTGGGAATCTCCCCAGCCAGGTGTCGAACTCACATCCCCTCTGCAACAGCTCCACAGGGCAGCGCTTAACTGCTGCGCCACCAGGGAAGCCCTCCAGAAGTTTTTATTTAATTGCTCTGGGGTGTTGGCATGGGCAATGGGATTTCTGAATCTTCCCTAGATGATTTTTTTATACATAGTAGGGACTGGGAATCTCTGGTCTAGAACCATGGTTCTCAAACTTTAGTATTTATTAGAATTTCATGTGTAGAATTGGTCAAAGGTAGATTATTTTGTCCTGCCCTCAGAGTTTTTAGTTCAAAAGGTCTAAGAAGGATCCAGGGAATTTGTATTCCCCACAAATTTCCAGGCGATGCTGATGTTGCCGTTCTAGGACCTCATTATGAGAATTGCTGTTCTCATAATTACATATTCACTTTGGGGGTGTGGTGAACGGAACTTGTAATTGTAGTCACAGAGCTTCCCCCTTTTTAAAAATATTTATTTATTTATGCATACAAGAACTGGGGTTTTGGCCAGAGGTGTGTGTGTGTGGGGTGGGGGTGAGGGGATTCACCAGAGACAGAGTGGGGAGCAGAACAGGCAGATCTACTGAAATACAATGCTTAGGGGAGAAAGGCAGGAGAAGTCTGCTGTGCCTTGTGGGAAGCTCCCTGGCTTGGGATTGAACTTGTGTTGTGCCGCAATAGCTGTGGATAGCTTCATAGTGCTGAGACTTAACCCCTTGCACCACCAGGGAGGCCCAGAGCTCCCATTCTTGCCTTGAAGTCAAGATGAGGCTTGCTGCTTACAGTGTCCTGGTGATGCCTCCATTCCTATATCTTGTTGGCAGAGGAGAGGAGTCTGCAAATACATCTGGGCAGTACTTCTCAAACTTTAACTGGTGTACAGATAACCAGAGGATTTTGCTAATGCAGGTTCTGATTCAGTGGTCCTGAAGATCTGCATTTCTGCCAAGTTCCCTGATGCTGCTGGTCAAGGGGTCATGCCAGGAACCAAGTCACCAAGACAGTTTTTCTCAAAGTTGCTTGACCACCCAAATCACCTGAGGTGCCTTTGATACAGGTTTTTGTTTTACCTGAGTCCTACTGAACCCGAATATCCAGAGGAAATAACTTAGATGTCATAGCTTTGTTAAGTAATTTATTAATTTATTCAAAAAATATGTGTTGGGTATTCTGTGTTAGATTGTAAGAAAGGCAGATGCACAGTCCTTGATCTCATGGGGCTCCCGTTTTTGTCAGAGGAATATGTAAAAGTTATTTTTTAAAGGTGACTAGTGATAGTGACAACTACTTCAAAGCTCAAGCAGGGTCAGGTGTGCAAATTCTGGGGCAAAGCAGCATTAGATAAGGTGTTCGAGAAATGCCTTCTAAGGAGGAGCTAGAGCCTCCCTGTTGGCCTAGGGGTTAAGTCTCAGCACTATCACTATGGCCCCAAGTTCCATCCCCAGCCGGGGAGCCGACCCACATCTGGCGCAGCAGATCCTCCTGTCTTGCCTGCTGCTCCCCTTTGCAGTAACCGGTAAATCTGCTTGTTTTGATCCCCACTCTCTCTGGTGCAGCCTCTCAACTCCCGTATCTCTGACCTACACCCCGGTTCTTAATCACAATAAATAAATAAATCTTAAAGAAAAATAAAGAAGTGCTAACCTGGTCTCGCTGTGTTAATATGAATCATGGTGGAGGAGAAGCAGAGGCTCTGGGGGTGAGCTGAGCTTGCCTGTTTGCCCACAGTTTAGGGGGGATGGAAGCACAGGTAAAGAGATCAAGTGTCTTGCTGATATTGGAACTTCCTTACATTGGAAAATATTTCTAAACTTTTTCTTATCACACTTCTCTGCCAGAGAATGTCATAATAATTGTTTTGAAATGTCATCAATTACCCCATCATTGGTCCCTGGAGGAGGAATGTGGAAGCTGTTCTGTAGTTCCCTAGTGGCCAATGAAAAGAAATTATCTCTGAAATTCATCGGGATAAAAATTACAATGATTTCCTGCTAATTATTTAACTATGCAGAAGTGATCATGTATGCAGTCAGAAAAAAAAATCAGAGAATTATATTGTGCTTAGAGGATGTATTTACAACTTTGAAGTTCCTTATAGCACAGTAAATACTCTTTGGAGGGTTTGTGTGGTTTCCCAGAAAGACTAAATATACTTATTAAAAGGAGCAAAATTTCAAAAAAAGGAGCAATTAAAAGGAGCAAAACACAAGGAATGAATAAATGAAATTTTCTGGAGAAGGAAGTGAGCTCATATGTTTTTAGCATTTGGTTGCAGTTTTGTTTTGTGGCTACTATTTACCAAGATACTAATTTTAAGAACTTTTTTCTATATATGATGGCATCCAAGTACTACCTAAATGGTGGAGGAAAAATAAAGAAGCAGTCTTTGGGCAGAGGCAGCTTTCACCTGTATTATTTTTTTTTCAAGCTGTGAGCACTCCTTAATTACGAGTTTAAAAAAAAAAACATTTAAGATTGGTAACATATGTTGTTGTCAGCGTGTATTTAGCACCTGCAGAAATGAGCATGAAAAATGTGACAGCGCATAGGTGGAACACCCACTGCGTTGACTGTGAACACTGTCAACAAATTTTACTTTGTTAATTTTTTCTTATTAAAAAAATCCAAGAAAAGAATTTAATAGTGCAGGTGTTCAGAGCATCTCAGCAAGATGATATAATGAAGGGGGAGGTTATAAACCTTTACCATGAAAGCCAGGGTCTGCATTTGTGGATCTTTAATCTTTGCTTCTCACACCTTTCCATCTACTTTTCTTTAAAAGAAAAAAATCCTCTTTGCATGTTGGTGTTGGCGGTCTTTATTTCCCTCCCTCAAAGTTTCCCTTTAAAGGAAGGGTGAAAAGCAGTCAGGTCAGACCAGCTGACAGACAGGAGCAGGCACCTTAAGCAACCTTTTCCAGAGGGTAGAGGTGGAGGTGTTCCTTTTGCACATGATTTTCTAATAATGAAGTTGTAAGGATTGTATTATAGATAACAAATACCCTATCAGCTCCTTCCATAGCAAAGTTTCTATGGGTAATAGTTTGTCTTCTGAAATCTGTGGTCACTCTTGGAGCAGACATCATTTCATTTAACTTCTTGGTATTATTCACAGTACGTTGTTAGGCGAGGATCAGGTTCTTGGAAATACTTTCCTCAATGGTGCTGCAGTTGTTGGTCCTCCTCTAATCACACTGGTTATTTCCACTGTAGAATGAGAAAATTGTACATCTTTCCAAGATTTCCCTTTATTGATGATTTCATTTCCTATAAACCAGGTTACTCAACAGGAATGGGTAATACTTTTCATTTCATGCGACATTTCCCCCAAAATGAATTTTCCACTGTTGAAAAGAAATACTGGTAAATGTGTTCATTTCTACTTTGCAAACTCAATTTTTTAAGTTTCCTCAGTGTCTATAGAATCTTTCTTCTCTATTCTCCCACCCTTTTCTTCCACACTCTCACATTAGCCTAACTATCATTAATCCTTTATTCTGGTAGGTTGTAAAAAGAAACCCAGAAATCCAAAGTATTTCAGGATCACAAAATAGAAAGATTTAAGGTAAATATAAGTTCAGCAAGGTCTGTGTTTTTTGCCCTAGGCCCAGGCAAAGACTCTTGATTAAGTCTCCACTCTGACTGTGAGGTGTAGAAAACGTTTGCATTTCTCACAGCTGAGAGAAGACCTTGGAAATGATCATTTTACACCTCTTAGATGAGACTCGGGAGCTCTAAAGCACTTCACTCCCGTCCCTCTGGGACGAAGAATCTGTTTGCAGTAATCACTGGCAGTGTTGACAGAATGTTCAAAACCATCTGCTCAAGGGCAAGTGTTAACTCTATCAAATCCTAATATTTTAAGCACACTGATCCCCAGGCCCAGGAGACTTCCTGCCAGAGCTCTCCTTGGGCTGTGTGTCAGCCTGCTGTCAGTCATTGCTCCACTGGAGAAAGGCCTGATATGCCAGCCAAAATTTGGTGAGAAGCCATTAGAATGAGAAATGTGGCAACAGACTGTACTTCATTAAAATCTTGTTAGTTATAAATCTGAAGCTTTCTAATTCTTAATTTCTTTGTAATATATACTTATCTTTGCCTTTAAACTTATTGCTAGTAATTTTTTTAAGATTTTTAAACTCCAGTGCATGCCATCTTAAGTATGGGTTTTATAAACTCATATGGTCTTATTATGCACACATACTTAGATGCAAATAAGCATACAGACAGACCTATGTCACCAGATTAAAATTCTTTGTCAAAATTAGTAATACATAAAATTCAGAGGTAGATTTTGGTACATATTCTCATGATACTCATTAACAGTGATCAAATTGTTTAGACTGGTCAAAATATTTATTTATTGTTACTATATGTTGCTAACACAATTGCTCCTCAATAACCATACAACCATTATTTTAAAAGCATGTCATAATAAAAACTACAAAACCAAACCATTAACAAACCAAAGAAATCTGACTGTGGAATTGAGGCTACCAAAGTAGGAAGGGGGAGGGGAAATGAGAGTGGGGAGGGGCCCAATGGACTATGGTGCAGATTTTGGGGACCTTGGTGATGGATATGGTGTGGTAAGGTGCACCAGGGGAAGAGTGAACTTCTGAATCAGTGTTGTAAACTAAATATTACCTCCGCATTAAAAGAAGAACCTCCTCTCCCTCCCAAAGAGGAACCCAAAATGATTGCTTTCTCAAAGGAGGCTCGTTTAAATTTTCAAGAGCAGATTCGAGCATTTCCCTCAGTAAGGACTTCACTGGAAAGGAAATGCATGGCCTGAACCATCTGTGAGAACATCTCTTTGCGTTTCCATACTTGTCAGATATATTTCAAGTAAAGTTGGTATAATCTGCCATAAGGACTTAGAGAGGTTAAGAGAGACCTTGAGAAAAATCCCAATACTATAAGAGAAACTTCTCAGCTACAAAATCCCCAAAGCGCAAATATGATTTTTTTTTTGAATTTTTGGTGTGACAATTTCATCCTATGCCACTCACTATGCCAGGTGTGATAAGTGCCCAATCAATAATATGTAGTAAGTAAATGGGTATAGGTTTTGCTGTCTCTCAGCACTAATATTATCTGGATTTACATCCCAGATATATAAGAGAGTAATCAGGGGTATTCTGAGGTTACAGTCACCACCACCAATGCCATCCCCATAGCTTTCAGTCACTGTGCTACTATGTACCATGCACTTTAAACACAGTATCTCATTACCTAACTACATCAGATATGTAAAGTAGGTTTGTTATTATTATAAATCATATTTTGGAGATTAGGAAATTGAGACTTCAAAAGATAAATGGATTGGCCAAGATTATACAGCTAGTCAGTGGTGAGTCCAGATTAGAACCTGGGCAAAAGTTCCAAAGCTCATTCGATAAAAATGTTGCTGAACTTCCTCCAAGAGGGAGCTATTTAATATTTATTTACAAAGAACAGGCAAAAGGCATGTTAGGACTGCATGTTTTCCTTCAGGATTCCACTGTATGCCATTCACTCATTTATTGGTCATACATTTGCTGAGGGCCAAGTGCTGTGTTAACCAGAGGAGATAAGGAGGTTGACTTTAGAGTTTAGATTAGTGGTTGTTAAATTTTGATAGTTGTATATCCTTTTGGAAGTCTGGAGAAAGATATTTAATACTTTCCCATGTAAACTGTAATATACATATCTTTAAGTACTAGAGTACAAAGGGTTGATGTGGTAACCTCTTGGAGAAGTCAGGAAAATGAAACTTAGAGTTCTGTGCATTAAACAATTAGACTGAAACCTTCCTGTAAGATCCTCTCACCTGGCACCTAAGAATTCTACATTTTAATTGTATAGGGCCATAACCTTCAAGACTTCTCGGTTGGCAGCTTTTGAGCCTCATATCTATGATTTTATATTTATGCTATTCAGAGAATATCGTCACTCAGTATTTTTGGCATTGAGTGTTTTGTTGTAGTTCTCATTTCAATTTTGTTTCTTTTTCTTTGTGTGAGAGTATGTGGTGTGTGTGTGCATGTGTGTATCTGAGAGAGAGAGAGAAAGATTTGGTGGACATAAACACACAAATTTATTCATAATTAGGAGTCTTGGTTGATAGAAACTCTTAGATCATCTGGATCTCCTTAAACAGTTGCTTAAGTTTCTGTGCCTCACTTTCCTCAGGTAAACAACAATAGCTATTTCCTGAGGTTAATATAAAGATAATGTGAAAAGTACTTTATCCAGCACATTTTAAATGCTCAACAAATACTAATTCCCTTCTATATTTTCTTCTCATCTTTTGTTTTTTATTTCCTATTTGTAAAAGGAAACAATGATAGTAACCTTGGCTCACAGGGAAGAAAAGGAAAGTAATGATAATCAGAAAAACTCAGAGAAAGATTCCCTGAAAATAAATTTGTATTTATGTTTGGATATTGTGTCCATGTTACTATTTCTTGAAATGAAATTTTATATATTTTATATTTTATATATATATAAATCCTATAATTATAATAGACTGGTGTATCAGAGTTACCTAAAGATTTTTGTCTTTGTCTATATCTTGAAGGGTAGACTCTTGGAATTTCTCTGAAATATGTAGAGTTCTGCAGTTGGGTGCTCCCCTTCAAAATGCTACCACTTAATGCCTTCAAACACCTATGTGGTAGTGAAATGAAACACTGTCCTAGGTGCTGAAAGGACTGTTAAGGATTATAAGAGCTATAGCCTAGGACTAGATAACCATGAGCAATTATTTTTAAATGTATATGTGTCTATAGATAACAATTATTCTAAATAATATACTGTAGCTATGACAGTCTAATTTAGAAGTGGTATGCAAAAACACCCCTGAAATTCTAATTCTAAAAATTAAGATAATAACTGTAAAGCCTGTATTCATTGATAGTAAACTGTAAAGCCCTAGGTTAATGCAAAGGACTACCCACCATTTTAATATCCAGGACAATCCCCAGGAATAAAATGAGGATCTTATAAAATGGGAGTATTTTTATTCTTTCATTGACAACATTACAAATAAAAAAGTTTAATATGTTCTGTAAATAATGACTTCCAAAAGCTTAGAGCATTCACCTTTTTCCAGATGACTAGACTTTGTTTTGAAAGATTATCTGTGAAGTGTTAATTTTTTTATTAGTTGTTATTCACAGTTTGTGTTCTAGTCTCTGTTTCCAAGACAGTCTCTCCTTTTAAGACTCTTGACTTTTTATCGTTTGGATTTTCTTGAATGGCAGAGAAGTAGGTGGCATTCACCTGTGGGAGATAGGGAGGGGAGAGTTAGTTCCTGATACCACTTCGAAGAATAATATTACTGAGAATTCTGGAGCATTTTCTTATGGTTAAGGTCTAATATAGGGGAATGATTCTACCCTTGGGGAAGTGAGAATGCAATAGAATTTCCAGCATGGATATGTATTTAGGGTGAATCTACATTTAGGCCATAAATGCCTAAAAAGGGCAAGTTGAAGACTGGAAATGTGTGTTAAAATTTTCCACAAGCTGTAATGAAAAAAGGGAAATTACCTGGTTTCCCCTTGGGAATAAGTGCTCTCCTCACTCTGTATGGATAGATTAGGGAATATTGAAAGTGATGAGTGCATCTTGTCCTGACTTTTGGCTTGCTGAGTCCTTCCCTCAGTTGCTTCATTCTCCTAGCTGGTCCTGCAAACTCTCCTTAGTTGCATTTTATCTCCATGGCTGCTCAGATGTGATTCCTCCAGCCTTTCTTCCTATCCAGCTGCATCTGTTCACCAGCCCAGCTGATCAGTCCACTTCTTTAGCTCAGGGACAAGGAGAGGAAATGATTCCTGCAGCTAAACAACTTTTATGCAAAAATTATTTAAATGTCCTCAGTTTGCATGGT
The DNA here is from genome assembly GCA_004024925.1 of Scalopus aquaticus. NCBI lineage: Eukaryota > Metazoa > Chordata > Mammalia > Eulipotyphla > Talpidae > Scalopus > Scalopus aquaticus. The sequence continues at coordinate 72,385 of PVIJ01003811.1, read as the reverse complement.
TCCCCTTAACCTCATACTGTGATCAAAGGCTAATGGCAACAGTTTGGAGCTTATCTCTTTGTTGTTACAGAATGGAAAACTTACTGAAATGAAGGCCAAGAACTTGTCATTATCCTTATTCCCTTCCCCTAACCCCCAAAACTATATTTGCTTAAGAGAGCAGAGATTTTTTTTTTTTTGTCAAACTCATTTTTAGATTGGATTCCAAAGCTCTGTTTTTACCCTGACTTTGGATGACTCCAGCCAAATTAGTAGCTATTAATTCTTATCATTGTTAATGTATAAAATTGAAAAATGGGTATTGAATTCTAGATGCTCATGTCACTAAAGATAACTTTTGATATATAAAGTATATTTTAGTGGGTATTCTGTTTGCTTTTTTAAAAATTAATTTTATATTTGTAATTTTAAACTATGACATTGTGCAAAATAACCTGCCAGGCAGGCTTGTCATGATGATTCAATATAGTGATAGTCTAGCACAGTGCCTGACCTGATCTCGAATAAACATAACTACCTTTTAATTATTTATACAGCAATTCCCAATTTATCTACTTTCTTAGGTGAACATAGATCTTATCCTCATTTCTTTTTTTATTTACCCTCTCTTTAATTCCTTTTTTGTTTTCTTCTTTTTCTTCATCTGAAAATTTCCTTCCTCTTTTCCTTCTTTCTTCTTTATGTTTTCCTCTTTCATTACTCTGAAATATTTTAAGAACATCTTGTGTTCCTTTTCCTTTATCTTTTTGCAGTTATAAAACTGTTATTTAATCTCCCCTCTAAAAATTCCTACTTCATGGATCTGAATAATGCCAGTCTAGATTGCTTTTCTCTAAAGCTGAGCCACAGTTTCATGGTAATGTTCATTTTTATATATGCCAGGTACTCCATAGTCCTGCCAAAAATTTTTCCCTCATTTTTTTTGCATGTTCAGTAAGATTTTAATGGTACTTTTAAAAGACCTTTTCTTTTTGCAAGGTTATATTTTTTCCATTTGATACTTTTATATTTAAAATTTGTATATGTGAACTGAGGATTTCTTATAAGTAATCCTTATGAAATCTTGGTAAAGATATATTCCTTTCAAAGTATTCTATATTTTGAGTAGTAACTCAACCAGTAAATATTGAATGACTACTTTGTACTAGGCTTTATTTTAGGAACATTAGGGAACTGTGGACAAAATGCTAACTGACATTGCCCCAGTTTTCAGGCGGTGTGACAAATTTATCTTAGTTAAAGGTGATAAGTATATAAAGTGTATCATGTGTGGCGGGTTTTATGGTGGAATTATGTATCCGGTTCAGTGAAGTCATGTAGGAAATGGAATGATTTATCAAACCAGGGGTTAGAGAAAGTTTTTATTATAGAGTATCATAGAGGACTTTTGCCTTCTTTCTGATTCCCTGGAATCTGTGTCTCTTTTGATTATTCACCAAAGCAACTCCATTGCTTTAATTTGCCTGGTAGTACCACAGGCTTCTATGACTCAGTGATATATAATAACATAATACATATACAACAGAGTACTAAGGTATGTATTACTATGCTCTGCTTTTTAGGGCTTAAGGTAGAAATAGAATATGTCTAAGTGAAGGGGACATAGCCATCCATGCTTTGCTTATTAATTTGAGTGCTCAACTAGTGATTAGGTATAATCTGTCTCATGTTTTGGGGTGATCCTTACATGCAAACCTACCACAGGAATGTGATGTTCTCCTCCCTGGAAGTCCATGAATGGCCTCATGGGAGGGTGTCTTCAGAAGCATAGTGAAACCTAAAATGTGTCCCCTACCTCCTGCTCCTGTGAATTCATCCTAGTGCAAAACCCTGATCTTTCTGGTACTGAGATCTTCAGCTCTTTCTAAATGATAATAATGCAAAATGACCCTGGGTAGTGCAGAACAGAGTTCATTTAGCTTTGTCCTGTGCCAGCTTTGACAGATCACTTTTTGGGTGGATTTATCATAGATACTCAAGAACAACTTCAATGTATGGTTGACTAGTTGGGTTTACCATATCTTTGGAAAGAACCCATATGAAAATGTTTATTTTTTTCTTCTTCTTTGGAGACCTGTCTTATCTTCCCATCATTCTGTTTCTGTCCTTACTCTCTTCTCAAATGTGGTTATGTTATTCCATGCTACTTGAGGGCAGGAATTCTATCTTTGTATTCCAGACACATCTAGCACCAGTGCTGGCTCATGGTAGGCCCTTAACAATGCTTAATACATTGCATTAATGAAACATGCTCACCTTGTCTTTTGGATTGCGCTAAATGCTCTCTTTGTCTTAATGTTCAGTAAGAGTAGACATATTTAAGCACCCAGATTCTCAACTTCTGACCCCACTCCATGTGAGAATTGCTATGACGCCAGGTGTTTGTATATCCACTAGAGGGCACTGTGCTGTCAAAGGCTGTTCCTGCCTTTTCTTCAACACCCAGATACCTTCGTGGTTCACTCCTGGTTTCAAGTTTTTTCTATATTTCTTAATGAATGACGGTGAGCTTTCTACCACACTATACTTACAAAGATATAGTCGTAATAGTAAGTCATGATTAAAAAGAAATTGTAATAAGGTTAGTTGCAAGAAAACTTATTGATAAGACAAATATGTATTTAATAACAAAAGACCATATACAAAATAAGAATGCTTTTATACATTCAGGTCATTCCTCTTATTTTTTTTTTCTGATTTTCTTCTGACCCAAAGCAGAAGATTTAAGTAAAGTTTTGTTGTCTCCAATTTCATTTTTGTATCTACATAATATAAGCACTATACCATACTAGGGCAATTCCAAGCTAAATACATTGTATTCAAATTCTATAGATAAGTTCAGTGAAAATTTGTTTTGAATGACAATGGCAGTATCAAGTCTGCTGCTATTTTTAAAAGCCATAAAAGCTACATTTTAAGAAAAAGTTTTTTCTTCCTCCATGACATCTAATCCCACAGACCTATCTTTAGGCAGAATCAAATGAGTTTTCTGGGCTTTAATGTCAAACAGTTCAAGTTTGCAAATATTTTCAACTTACATGTGAATCAACACAGGGGATACGTGAAAAGACAAAGCTGCTCACACTGTCAGCCAGCTTCCAAACACATCATTAACCCAGTGGTGAATCTCGAGGCCCCACTGGAGCTGTCTAAGGAAGCTGCAAAAGAGGGAGAAGCCAACAGTGGAGGTATCTTTCCCAAGTTTAAAACCTTACCTTGGAATTATGTCAAGAATCGAAGAAGCTGGTGGGGCCCAGACCCTCACTAATTTTAGGGGACAAATCATAAATAAGAGCTTTGTATTCTCATAAGAATATGTGAAAATCTGTCAGAATAATAAGACTCGTTTTAAAAGTGGGCTTTTTTTTTTGGTGACAAATTGAAAAGTCATTTATGAAGTGTTTAAGCTTGGTCTGGTGAAAAATGAAGGCTTAAATATCTGTTGATTTTGTGACAAGCTATAAATGTCTTGACTGTTTTTATTTGTGTTATCAGGACAACAGTGTGTGTATGTGTGTGGGGGTGTGTGTATGTACATATGTATGTGTGTGTGTGTATATATATATATATATATATACACACACACACACACATACATACACACACACACATAACTGTGTTGGGGAGTAAGCAAAAATGTAATTTTTAGAATGAAACCTTTATTTCTGAAGTTAGCCAGGTAGGACTTAAGCATATATATGAGAGACATTAAAGCCTGAGAGCAAAATTTGAAAGACCTAGAAAAGCAATTGAAGTTTCCTTCCTCTGCCAGAGTTTAAATTCAGCAGAGATGGATGATAGTTTTTCATGAACTTAGTATGAAATCAAGAGTCTGTCTAGTGTGCTGCTTAACAATCCCAACATTTAGATATTTGTAAATGACACTGTTTCTCTTAAATATTGTACCTCATTTTCCAGAGTGCTTTATAATTTTTAAAAAGGGAGAAACCATTTCTTTCCACCTATTTGATGTAGCAGATTATTTATGGAGCCAACATGTTGACACACTATAAACTGTAAAAAATGAGGCCTAATAAGGTTAATTGTCATCTGAACCTTCCTCTGTAGGCTGCAATCTGTGGGCTTTGATTGTTTCTCTAGGGGAAACTCTGCCCAGATGGCGAAGTCCTCGAGGCCCTGACCCACAAGAGGCCTGCAGAGATGGAGAACAAGGTGCTTCTCCACAGACTAATTAATTTACTAGTATAGCACCTGTTCCAGAATAGATAGGGCTGGAAGGGAAAGCAGTCCCTGGGCACAGTGGCAAGCTCGAGGGTAAATGGATTTTAGCTGATTATATTAAGCTGATCCTTTGATCATCTAAAGGCGTTAAAATGGAAATATGTTTTTTTCTGGCTGTTGGCCTCTGTGAATGTGTCTTGTGTTATTATTATTATAAACGTTGGGTAATGGAAAAGGCTGTTTTAGATTTTAGTACCTCCCGTTTTAAAAGTCCACAGTGTATTTGTCTCTCTCTTTTTCCAGTTTAGACATTCATGTTGTCATAAAGTTGTACCTTTTAAACAATTCTGCTTTCTTGTTTCCATTTTATTCCAGCCAAATTACTAGCTGGAAATCAAACACCGGTACAGATTCCTTTTAGTTAGAACATTTTATTATGTATTCACACCTTTAATTCAATGTGTGTAATTAGGCTTTAATCAGCTGAACTCTGTGAAAAAATATCAGGCACTTCTTTAAATGAAATTCTGGTAAAGTCATGCTATTTAGCGTTGGTTACTAGTTACTGGCATGAATAAATCCCCGAGTAAACAAGGCTTGGTAGTAAATGGATTTACAATGTAAGTCTTTCTGCACTCGATTTCACTTTATTGCCTCTTTGATTCCCAAAAGGATTAGAGGTAATTTTTTCAGTCCTTTAGCTGCCATAAAACTATTTCCCTTTCAAATTAACACTATGATCTTCCATGTAATGTGTTTGGCAAATACTGGAAGTTTGTAAGACTGCTATCTTATGTTGCATAGTAATGGTGATAAAAATAAGGTATCTAAATATTACGGCCCTACATTGGGCAGTTTTCACCAAGGTTTTAAAAATAGTGTTTTAAAAATAGGAAAATATTCTTAGACATGTGGAAAACAGCCTAAAGCATGCTAATGATTTGGTAAATTAAATGATTTGAACTGTTTATATTGCCATTACCTGTCAATTCTGACACTGCAACAGTAAGGCTCTATAATATTATGATTGGTAAAATCAGCTCCTTTTATAGGAAGACATCACACAGACTATGAACACAGAGCAAACACATACATTTGGTATATAATCCTAGGACTTATTTTCAGTTGTCTTCTCTGGTTGTAGCCTTATAATCCCCGGAATTGCTTGTTCTGTGGGAGAAATTGAAAATTTCATGGCTGCCTTCCCTGGGCTTTCTTTCCAAAACTCCAAAAATATCTTACATTTTTTTTAATGTACATTCTTTCCTAAAAATAAAAAAGTTCAAAAATAAATAAATATCTATGCAAAAATAATTAGATCATGGTTTTACTCCTGGCTCTGGTCCCTGTCTTCAGTTCTTCTCAGTCACAAGTTTCCTATGTGACTCCCAGAGGAATTTTAATGGTGTTTTGTATGAAGGACATTTGGGTTGTTTCTGGGAATTTTCTTTTATAAGCTGTGCTTCTTAATATCCCTGGGCATGTTCTTCCAGGCCTGGGGTGCCAAAGCACCTATGGTATATCCTAGAAGTAAAATTACTGGGATATATGGCACCTGCTTTGGAAATTTAGATAAATACTGTTATATTGTGTTCCAGATATGGTAGATGAATGTGACTATTTCACCAGGTTTGTTCCCCCCAACTGAAAGTTCAGTATTGTATCTTATTATTTTAATTTTCATTTCTTTAATTATGACTGAGATTGAGTATCTTTTCAAATGATTAAAAAGCACTTCATTTTCTTTTTATGTGAACAGCCTGTTCATGTCCTTTGCCAGTCTTTCTATTGGGCCATCAGTGTTATTCTTGTAGGGTTGAAGAGCTCTTTATGGAATAGGGAAATCAGCTGTCTGTCTGCCAATGTGCGGTATTTGTCATTTCAGTGGCATCTTCCTGTATATCTGCCGACTCTCATTTACTTAATGCCTTCTGTTCCTCTTCTTTATCACTGGCAGTCTGGATTTGGAGTTGCTTTATAACTTCTGAAACTGAGAATTGATTATATCATGGGAAAGGGTTAATTTAGGTGGTTTTCTCACTTCAACTTTTGATGAAGTAGGAGGAGAAGAACTGAAAGGGCAACACTGAAAAGAGGGTGAAGTGACGTGAGTGATTTGAAAGAGAGGCAATGTGCTGGCAAGACCTTGAAAAAAAATGTTTATACAAAAAAGAGCAATTTGTTATATCCATAATTTTCTGTTTTCTTTTGCCGTAATTACAGGAATTTTGCTAGGATAAAAGTTCTCGTTCAGATGCTTTGGCCATAAAGTCATATTTCTATGTTTGAATGTAATGACTTGTGGTCATGAAATGGACGTGATTGTAGGGCCACAAATTCAGCACGGTGACCTTGATCCTGGATGAAGTGGAGAGAAGAGAGAGATAAGTAGGTCTGACAGCTCTTATTAAAGCAAAAGCAACTTTTATGTTCAGCTCAACGATGATGGCAAAGTAAACACAGAGTCAGGTTTTAGACATTTATGGCTTTATATCAAAAAGAAGTGTATTTGTGATGTTACCACAACATTTATATCTTCGGGGTAATGGTTAAAAGCATAGCCTCTGGAATCCAAAAGCTTGGGTTCAAATCTCATCTCACTTTTTAGCTGCCTTAGTTAAGTTCTCATATGTGAAATAGGGATAATAAAGAAATAACTCCATAGATTGCAGTAAAGTGAAAATGAGATAATGCATGTACCTGGTCTAAATGCCATCAATGCGAGTTCTATTACTAGCTTTATTTGTTATCAGAGCATTTGTGAAATATTAACTAAATTGTGTTATATGCAACCTGATTTAAGGTAAGTGAAGGGACACCTGGGAAACTTTCCTGAACATGCTAACATAGGTTGCAGCTTTCATTAAATAGTTTCTGAAATTACTTTATGACATTTATTCTCTCTTTGGAACTCTTTTCCAAACATGGAAACCTGATACTGTAGTAGCCGTTATCAGAATGAAGTTCACCATGGCAAGGCACCTCCTGTATGCTTCACTAGTTTCTCAGTGAATATTGGCCACTTTCCTCCACCTCAATCACCATTGTATTCATGTGTTTGCTTATGCTGCTCCCTCTGTTTGAATGCTGTCCCTTGCTTCCACCATTCATGTAGAAACCTACATATATTATATATTGTTCTACTTGTCAAGGAAATTTGATAGGTAAATTTTATTCTAAGTCACTTCTGCTGGTGAACAAGAATAATGAAAAGGAACACTGCTAAAGCTACTGTTCAATTGAGTATGACTATCCAGTAGTATGAGGGAGATGAGTGTGTTTATTTATTAGTTTTAAGTGAATGACTTTCAATCACTCCAGTCAACATTTCTGATAGGAATATTTCACATGAAATGATTGCTATTGTGTTGGTTAGTTGTGCAAATCAGAACCTATTTGCAGAACACCATTAGGCCAATACATCTTATCACAATATTTGCCAGTACCGCAGGTTTTACAAATTAGTTATTGTGGCTGTAGCTTTCTATTAACATGAATTTACTGATTAACTAATTTATTTACTTTATGAGAATTCATATAGCGCAGAGCCAATGTTCCGTGTCTAAGAGTGAGTGCATGGGTTCTTGGTGTTAAAAACAACTACCACTCATTATATTTTTTCCCCTGACTCTACAGCTTAGAACATGCCTAGCAAAAAAAGATTATGAAATAGTCACTTAAGAAATTACTTAGTAATATTTACAAGTAAGATCCTGAGTAAAACCTACTCCTTAATGGGTGCCTGCAACATCATGAGAGGCAGATGACTAGTTCCTAAAAACTTTCTCCCCTACATGTCCAGATAAACAAATGAAAAAAATGATCAAATGCCATTTCCAACTATCAAATAGGTAAAGGTTAAAAAAATAGCAGTTAATTCTGGAGAATGTAGTGAAATGAGCACCCTCATGAAGGGACAATGAGACTGTATGTATGTCTGTACAAATTTTCTGAAAAATAATTTGGCAATACATATTAAGAACCTGAAAAAGACTTCTTGACAAAATGGTTAATGGGGTTAATGGAGTACGTGTGTTTAGCCTTTCCTATGAAGGATCCCATGAAGTCACTGATGAAAATAAAAATAGAAAAATATGAATAGCTAGACTGTACTACTACTACTACTAATAATAATAATAATTATCTAGAGCCCCAGATAGTAATAACAGGATGGGAAATGGTTAAGAGAAGAACAATGTAGAATTAAAAGGTACTATTTCTCATATAATCCAATACTAGATGCTGTTTCATTATGGAGAAAATGTGCGTGTGCATGTGTGTGTGTGTGTGTGTGTGTGTGTGTAAAGCTCAAAGTTAATCACTGGTAAAATAAAAATAGGATATGTGTTTTCCAGATTACTAGAGAAAGAAATATAAGACATGGTTCAAAATGAGAAAAAAAATGAGGAAAATAATGTAATAGAGAAAATAATAAAACATTGTATTTCCAACTTTAATTCAGAGATGTGGGCTACATGAACAATAAGATCAATTGATTTCCATAATTTAACTTTTTAAAAAAATTAAATGCTGGCCATAAAAAGGGATGTGGATTGGCAGTTACAGCAGTGAGAGGACTTGTTTCGAACATCTCCAGGCATGACATCTTCTCCTGCTCCGCTGAGAGCTACACGGAATGAGCTTATACCTTTCAGTTTAGAAATATTTAGAACTAGGTAACCTCAGTTAATTGCCACAGCTATGTACATTTCAACCCCAAGAAAATTTAATGTAAATATTTTTGTGTTAAGGAGGTACATACATGCACCTATTTAGCATTTTATGCACTTCAGATATTGAAATTAATTTGGTCTATTAGAGTCTGTTCAAAAAGAATTAATTTTGGTCTATGATAGCTTTGTAGCTGCAATTTAAATGTGTCAGAGTATTTATTTGATATATTAAATTGAGAAAGTATTTAGATTTACATTTTTAAGTTGAAATCAAACTAAAGTTTTAACACAACCAATATAACTATATGTATAAATGCAAACAATGGATTTTTTATTTAGTTGTCTGAATTAGCAAACCTAACCTTCCTAAGGACATAAAATACTTAAAAAAGAAACCAATTATATTAAATATGTAAATACATTTAAATACATTAATACATTGAATGTATTTAATTATTTATGTGATTAAACTTCACCCAAAGTCCCTTAGAAATGAGTGCTGAAATTGACTAAATTTCTAAATAGAACTATGCATTTCTTTAAATTCAACTTAAAGACAAGGAAAAGCTAGATTTTAAAAAATTATCTGTTATTCCACTGAGTATAAATTTTAAGACCAGAAGTACACCCAATATTAGACTTTACTGTATTCAGGAGCCACCTTCAAGGACAATGCAAAAACTCAGATAATGACTTTAGATAAAAATTAAAATGGAGTGATAATATCAATACTATAAAATACAAAATTCAAGTGATAAAGGACATCATTTTATACTAACTAGTGTGTGTGTGTGTGTGTGTGTGTGTGTGTGCGTGTGTGTAGAGGATAAAATAGTTATGAACTATTTTTTGCAAATTATAGCCTGAATTTTTAAAATTAAAAATGTATGGATATGTAAGGAAAACTAACAGAAATATGATAGTAGCAGACTTTACACACTACAGCAAAAAGTATCTTGAAGCCCTAAAACAAGCTCATATTTTCTACCCTGAATTTTTACATCTAAGAACGCACCTTTATGGTATCATTAGAAATAGAGACAAAACTTATAGAGACAAAACAACAATTTCATTGTTAGCTATAATGGTTTAAATTATTCAAATATCTAACAACTAGAAAATAATGAAATTTGGGTTCATAATTGAAAGAATTTATGAACTTTAGTATACCTGTTCATAACTTTCATCAGCTTCACAAACTCTCTCATGTCCTCATAATAGTAACAATGACTAAGTAAAAATTTGAGCATCTATAGACTGTGACTACACAGACATTAGTTTCCAAATGATATCAATAACATTAAACATTAATTTTAATTTTTAGATGTTCCCAAATAAAATTAATACATTTAATAAGGTATAGCAACAATGTTTGTTATATGCAATGAAAATCAGTTAAAAACTCTAAATATTATAATTGAATGAAACACACAAAGAACACATCCATAGAACCATCAGAGACAGAAATAATTACGTGAAATCTCAATAAGGATGCAGTTTATTCATTAACCAATAAGTTGTGTTTTCTTTTACAACATTAAAGAATATATGTCAATGAGGGGAGGTATTTGGACATACTGTCTTCAGTGCCATAAACTCAGCATCAAGAGTGGTGTCTAGTATGTAGTGGGTGTTCAGTAAACATTTCTTTAATGACAGATTCACCAAATCATTAATAATGGTGATCTCTAAGTGGTGAAGATCATGGCTTTTCTTTGCTATCTTTATACAGCATTTTCCATTTTTTCCCCTGAGTGCATTTAATATATTTATTATGACTAAAGAAATTTTTTTAACTGGGTCAGGCCTCCCCTTATTATCAATCTTTATACTACAGATAAACCATTCTTTTCTTACCCTGAGATTCCATTTCCTGAGGGGGGTGGGGGGGGGTTGGCTGTGGTGGTCTTTGCTAACAGGTAAATCTTATCACCCTTCTGCTTTGAAATCTTGAGTGTTTGCAAGCTAAAACTTACATTCGAAGTCTAAACTGTGGTCCCAAGATTCCTTCCCAGTGATTGTCCAATTCTTACATATTAGAAAATGCCCTTACGGCATTCATTCTCTGTTCTTAGTCTTTACTTCCAAGAAACTTCCATTGCCATTCCAGTCCAATGGGCATCTTTCTTTGCTTCCATTCCAAATTTCATAAATCTACTCATCCTCAAACTCCATCAGTCTTTTTCTGACTGTCCTACTCCAAAGTGAGTTCTATCTCAGCAGCTATTGTTTCTACAGTTTTTTTTTTGTTGTGGGGGGGCGGTGGGGGTGACTCTTAACCTTGTATTCTTACTGGCTTTCTGACATGGCTCATAAGTGTAAGTCTTGATTTCTCCAAGCTACTAGTAAACCTCATGACATTGGTGAGAATGAGGATTTACTTCTTTGTATCACTTCTCAATCCTGGCTCAGTGCATTGGATGTAGCAGACACCAGATTTATTTATTGGAAATGGCTAGATGCTCTTCAGTTCTGGCAATAGTCAGAAAAGTTAAAAAGGAGAGTTTAGGAGTCAGACAAACTCTGATCCCACTCTCTTGATTACTATTTAACTTTGTGACCTTACATTAGATATCTTTTAGCTTATAACAACAATTTACCGCTGTGATTATAGGATCTTACTCTATTTTCTTGTGCTGATGTTTACTAAATATTTCACCTTGGGTAATTTATTCTACTACTCTAAATTTCAGTTTCTCATTGTTAAAAAACGACAATATCGAGGAGCTCATAGGGTTCTCAGGAAGATTAAATGAAATAAAGCTGGGAAAAGCCTTTAACATAATTCTGAACACAAGATCAAGCCTTGCTCAAAAGTTATAAATTATTTTGGTATTTGGGAGGAAGACAATAACAAAGAAATGGCATTAATTCTAAACCTACTGAATCAAGTTTGTAGAAATGTTAAATGAGGTGATGTGTAGAGAAGTGCTTAGCATGACCCTGACTCAAAAAGTGTTGGAGATTATTATTTGAGTTTCTTATAATGGATTGTTTGGATCCATTGTGAAATAAGTGTAGTACACATGATTAATAGGTCATGATTTTCCTTTTTACCCATCCTATTTCTCTTCTCTCTGTCCCTCCACCCAACTGTTAATTCTTGACTGCCTTATGTCATATTACTGAACATCTGAAGAACTGTTGGGATACTGTAATCATATTTGAATATAGAAATAGTCTATGGAAAAATGCTGGTCCTGTGAGTTTCTTTCTATGTTTGTCCCCCAGTGGCATTCACTTTGTATGCATTGACTGAAGTAAAGCTTATATTCAGATTAGTAGCAGAAGAACAAATGGAGTCACAATTTAGTGGCTTACAGATGAGGAAAATCAAGTCCAGAGTGGTGCTTGGATTTACTCAAGGTCACACAGCATGTTATTTGAGTCTTATTCATTGTACCAATGCACATGATCTTTTCTGCCCTGGGTCTGTTATAACCCTCAGGACCCATGTGAAACCTGCAGAGTAGTCTGTAAAAAATTGCGAAACCTGTCTCATCTCCTGCAGGATGTCCCAGAAAATACATTTAAATAAAGGTTCCTCACTCTTATTTTTTCCCAATGCTCATGTTATGCATTAAATGGCTATTTAATATAAAGAAATGAATTAAACAGGGGAGGGAAAGGAAAGAATTTCTTTAATTTTTTTCCCAGTTGCTTTTTGTGCAGGTGGATTGCTGCAGGAGTCCCCTCTTCCGAAGCCCATCTGGGATGTTAGTTTAGCTCTATTGATGTTTAAGACTCCGTCTTTCATCATAACCACATGCCAAGACAATAAGTAATTGAACCACATGTTTTGCCTTTTTAAAAAGGTGTAATCTCCTTCTGAAGTGTAGAGATGTTTAGCAGGATTTTTCTAATTTATCTGTCATCACACCATGCGGGCTAGGCTCCAAGCCCCGACTGCAATGTTTCTTTATCACTGTCTTTTGATGAACACCTGTTTCTAGCATACAAATATATCTGCTGAGATGCAAAATTAAAATAATTTCAACAGTATAGGAATAATTAGGAACCTTTTTTTGAAAGGTCCACCTGTTCCAAATATCAAAATATCATATTTAGTTGCATATACATCCTTTTATCACCGTGGTATATTCTTTGTGCGATGTGTGTGTGTATATATATATATATATATATATATATATATATATATATATATATGTGATAATAATTCTCTGATATTCCATTAAGTAAAAAAAATCATTTTTAATATTCAATTGTGAATAATTTTTAAAAATAACTAGAATTCATTATATTCATTGAGACAGATAAAAAGGAAGAAATAAAATTCCTCAAAAACTTCTTAAGAGAAGAAACTTTAAATGCTCTGTTTTGTATGATTGATTATGCCTTTGGTTAAGGATTTTACTTCTACATAAATACAACGATGATTATGTGAGTCTTGAGTTTGTTATAATAGATATTATTTTTAACGGAAAATTTATAAGGGCCCTTATAAGGAAAGTTTTTTTTTTATTAAAACTTGGTACAGCACTTAATAAATTTAATATGAAGAATTATTATTTTATAATTATAATTCATGTCACTTTATATTTAAGGATTTATCCATCATGCTTATTTTGGACTTTCCCATAAATTGTGAATTGGGTTATTGAGCCTTCAAGGTGAAATTACATAGCAACTGTAATTCCCTACTGCCTAGGGCTTCAACCAGTAGCTCCTGTCCTATTATATGAGAGAAAATTTCCCATTTCTAAGAGTTCATATTTTTCAAAATCTCAGAAAACAAAAAAAGACCCCACGCAGATTAAAAAATATATCCAGAGTAACAGACCACCTTGATATCCAACAAGCCATAATGATTTCCACTTAACATTAGCCACGGTAGATTTCACTTTGGATAAAAAGTAACCCCATATTATCCAAACACCCAGTAAAGCAAATTTACAGGTGAAAACCACGTTAATGTAGAAATGTATTTCAGTTTGTCTTCATTTTCAGGATATGAAATCCTAAGTGTCAGATTTGGGGATGTTTTTCTGACAGCCTTGCAAAAAAGTAAATGACCAGTTGCCTGGCCCTTACTCACAAAGTTGTCGACAAGGTGTTATGTGGCTGCTTGCTTTTTAGCTGTCGGGGACTTTTTGGGCAGTGGTTATATACACAAGACTAATTACACTAATTAATCCACACCAATGTGTGAGCAGTAAGCTTGTTTTTACAATTAGGATGTAATTTTTTAAAATCCTTTATTGGGTCCATTTAGAGACACAGCAGTTTCACATTTACCATACAATAGAAAATGGAGTTATCCAAATTGAATAAATGTGAATTTCAGCTTGTGCAAATAAATTAATATATGGCAAATGAAACCTACACTTGTGTCACAAATACGCAATTGCTTAAGAATGATTTTTCTAAGTAGGCATATGGATTGTAGCTTTTGTGGTCATTAAATTATAGGGATCTCAAATCACTTTGCTTAATGCAACATAGCAATATCACTTTACTTCTGTAGCTTTTACTTGTGATGTAAGTAGTTGTATTAGGAATCATAATGGCCCCTTAAAGATATCTACATTCTAACTCCCCAAACCTGTGAACATGTTATGTTATGTGGCAAAAAATAAAATAAAATAAAAAGCCACCCCAAAGAAACAACAAATAAATTAGCAGAGATGATTAAGTTAAAGATCTTGAGCTGAGAAATTCATGCCAGATTGTCTTGACAAGCTTTAAGTAATCACAAATGCCCTTTAAAGTGAGAAGGGGAGGCCAGAAAGTCAGTGTCAGACTAATGTGCTATGAGAAAGACTCAGCCTGACGTTTCTGACATTTGACGGTGGACAAAGAGGCCACGAGGCAAGGAATCTGCAGCATCTGGAAATTAAAAAAAGTGAAGGAATCAATTCTTCCCTCAACCTCCAGCAAGTAGCACAGCCTTGACATACCTTGTTTTCAGCCCTCTGGGATTATAATAAATATATATTGTTTGAGTATGCTAGATTTGTTGTCATTTATTAGAGGAAAGCATGATCAAACTAATACAGTGATTTCTTGGTTTTCCTAAATTTCAGATTCTTCATCTGTAAAGTGCTAATAATAATTGCTTGTTTTTAAAATGGGAATTAATAAAATGTCTTTAAAATTTCTTTAAAAGATTCACAACTTTGAAAGATAGGAATATTTTGTAAAATCAGTAAAACTATTAACTTTATAGTAACTAAGAGTTTGCCCATAATAGTCTCACTCATTTAAAGATCTTCTACAAGTCCCTATCATTAAGAGCTAGTCGCTAGAGAACATGGAATATGTCCAGTTGCATTAGAAAACATCTGTCAGAATGTATCCAGGCAGCTAGAGAAAGGGATTGAGTAAATGACCTGAACAGTATAAGAACCAAAAACATAACTGATGTCAACAGGGCTGCAGAGATTCAATGGACAGGAAATTATCTCAGCAGGACTGGGAAAAACAAAAAATACCAGTTTATTAAAAGAACAAGCTAGATTATTTACAGCAAAAAATAGCTTAAATGCCCCTAAACACTACTTTCAAAAAAGATGAGTAGATAATTCTTTGCTCAGAGATAGTCACACTGAATAATTTAGATTAGAAAAAAATGGAAAACTATCTTTAAAGTCCAACAATTAAGGAATAATTAAGTAATATATGGTTTAACAATAGACTTAGATATGTAATAAAAAGTACTTATGAAAAGCTTTTAATAACCTTTGGGAAGAAATATATATATGAGTTTAATAAAGGCTATGTAAAAATCCTTTAAAAAAGTAGTAAAAAATTTAAAAATTAAAGTGTTATCTGTAGTTGTCTCAGAATGGTTTTTTCCTTTTTGATTTTCTCCTCCAGTTTGTAAAGTGCACATGCATTATTTTCTAAAATTCTCCCCAAACAGCATAAACTTTAGAAAATTGCACTCTTTTTTTAGAGTTCTAATTGGCTTCATTAAACCATTCATGAACTGGGCAGCATCTGGTCTAGGTGCTGCTGAAAATTAAACTCTTAGGAGACTTTTTCTGGACATATTTATTCAATGTTGCCATTTCTTTTTCGTTGACTATATCATATAAATAAATAAATAAATAAATAAATAAATAAATATATATATATATACACACACACACACACACATGTGTATATGTAGATTACATCTTTGTTCAGTTTTGTATAAAGTTTGATTTTTCTTCTCTGGTGTAATCCCCATAAAATTCCTACCACTAAGTCTTGAAGCATGAACCATCACCATAGTCTTTGTGCTTTTCTCTCCCTTGTTTTGACCCCTCCCCTTCCCATGCATAATGTCTCTGATTTATAGTTTGCCTGCTAGTTTTGTATTTCTCTTTTATTTTTCTTTCCCTACCTCTTGTTTGGTTTTTCTATATTCATCCTATAAGTGAAACCACTCGATGGTTTTCTTTTTTTTCTTCTGATTTACTTCACTTCCCTTCCAGCTCCATCCATGTTGCTGTGAATGGCAGAAGTTTATATTTTTTGCTTGCTGAATAGTATTTCATTGTGTATATATACCACATCTTCTTGATCCAATCATCTGTTTTTGGACATAAGACTGTTTCCATATCAAAGCTCCTATACTGTTGGTGGGAATGAAAACTGGTCCAACCTCTGTGGAAAGCTGTATGGAGGTTTCTCAAACAACTAAAAATGGAGCATCCATACGACCCAGCAATTCCAGTCCTAGGAATATACCCAAAGGACACAAAAACAGTAATCCAACAGGACACGTGCACACCTATGTTTATTGCAGCACTATTTACAATAGCTAAAATACTAAACAACCCAAATGCCCCAAAATTGATGACTGGATCAAGAAGATGTGGTACGTGTATACAGTGGAGTACTATTCAGCAATCAAAAATGATAAACTAATGCAATTCACAGCAACATGGATGGAGCTAGAAGGGATCATATTCAACAAAATAAACCAGAAAGAAAAAGAAAAATATTGAATGGTATCACTTACAGGAGGACTATAAGAGAGCCAAATGAGAAATCAGAAGGAGAAAATAGCACACAAATCAAAAACAAACAAACAAAAAAACTAGCAGGCAACCACAAATAAGAGACATTCTGCAGGGGAGGGGGAGGAAGAGGGACTGAAATAGTGGAGAAAAAAGCACAAGGGACTATGGTGATGGTTCATGGATGAATTGGTGGTGGGAAACTTATGGGGGATACATAATAATGTAAAGGATGTAAATTAAATTAAAGAAAAAAGACTTTCCATATCTTAGCTATTATAAATAGTGCTACAGTCAACAGAGGAGTGCAGGTTTCCTTTTGAATTAATGATTTTGTGTCCTTTGAGTAGATTTCTAATAGTGGAATTGCTAGGTTATATGGTAGATGTATTTTTAGTAATTTGAGGGTCCTCCATACAGCTTTCCATAGTGGTTGGACCAGTTTGCATTCCCACTAGCAATGCAAAAGGGTTCCCTTTTCTCTACATCCTTGCCAGCATTTGTTATTGTTATTTTTTTTTAATGTGGGCCATTTTTACTGGAGTGAGGTGGAATCTTACTGTGATTTTGATTTGCATTTCCCTCATGATAAGTGATGTTGAGCATTTTTTCAAGTTCCTCTTGGCCATCTGCATTTCCTCTTTGGAGAAGTGTCTCTTTAGCACTTCTGCCCACCTTTTGACTGGATTCTTTATTTTGTTTTCGTTGAGTTGTGTAAACTCTTTGTAGATCTTTGACATAGGTCCCTCATCAGTTGTGTGGAGTGCAAATATTTTCTCCCAATCTGTAGGGTGTCTCTTCTTCTTGGTTATTGTCTCTTTTGCTGTACGGAAGCTTTTTTACTTTGATGTAGTCCCAACTGTTTATCTTTCTTTCATTTTCTTTGCTTCAGGGGATGAGTCTTTAAAGGTGTTTCTGAAATGTATGTTATAGAGTGTTTTACCTATGTTTTCTTTTATATATTGTATGGTTTCAGGTTTTACATTCAGGTCTTTAATCTAGTTTGTTTTTGTGTATGGTGTGAGCTTGCAGTGTCCAGTTTCATTCTTTTGCATGTAGCAGTCCAGTTTTCTGAGCACCATTTATCAAAGAGACCCGACTTGTTTTAGTGCATATTCTTTGCTCCTTTGTCAAAGATTAGTTGTCCATATCTGTTTGCCTTTATGTATGGGATTTCAATTCAATTCCATTGGTCTGTATCTGTTTTTGTTCCAGTACGATACTGTCTCAATCATTATGGCTTTGTGGTATAGTTTGAAGTCTGGGGGTGTAATACTCCATTCTTCCTTTTTCTAGTCAGGAGACCTTTGGCTATTCGAGGTTTTTTTGTGGTTCTGTGGTACAGGGCACAGGTTCTGTGGTTTTGTGGTACAGGGCAGCCCCATCAGGCCGTTCTTTTTTCCCCCCAACAGTTCCATATGAATTTCATCAATATTTGTGCTTTTTCTTTGAAAAACGTCATTGAGATTTTTATTGGAATTACATTGAATCTGTAAATCACTTTCAGTAGAATGGGCATTTTGATAATGTTGATTCTGCCAATCCATGGGTTAACTTTTAGGCTTGTCTTTGTGGTTCTTAGGTTGGTTTCTCTTTATTCCATTTATTAGTGACACCACTCATTATTTTTCTCCTTCTGACTTATTTCATTTAGCATTTTTAAAGAGGTGATTCCAACCAGCTTGCTCACTCTTTGCAGTCAGGCTCCTGTGGTTAATTTTAAAGTGGTACTGTAGCTATGAATCAAATTCAGAACATTGAGACTGACTTCTTCCATATTTGACAAATCCTTCCCCAAATTCCAGTTCTTTGACTTTTATCTGGCATTTGTCCACATGCTCTCTCCTCTCCCAAAGTGTAGCTCTTCAGTCAGTAAGAATGATGTCTTTTATGTTTGTTCCATTTTTTGCTATATTTAGGAATACTGGGATAACCAACGTTTTTAAAAAGTAAATAAATTGGTATCCTATCCATTTGTTCCAATTCATGTGCAGTAGCACTCCCTCAGTATTTAGATATAAAATATTACAGTTGGGTTCAGAAGCCATTGCCTAAGATATTTAGAAAGACCATGACAACATCCTGAGTTATGTAATGTTATCTTATTTTCCCCATTTCTGCTACAGTATTTTGATTGAATGTATTATTAGACATACTGTGTTTTACATGATTCATAATTGAATTCTTTTAAAACTGCTAATATAAGTGTCTGGAATGAGAAAAAAAATTCCTTTTAGGAGATTTATTTCCCATGTGGTATTTTAAAATTGTTTCTGCCTCCATCAGTACATGATCTCTTGACAGTTCATGCTCCATTCTCTTAGACTCTTTTTTATTAGTATTTTTTCAAGCCTTTTGTTATTTCTACTACCCTTTGGATTCTTTCCAAATAGTAATCTCTCTCTAAGAGTAATCTCTCTTTCCAAATAGTAATTTCTCTTTTTATAGTATCTCTCGTTTGTTATTTCTACTACCTTTTGGATTCTTTCCAAATAGTAATCTCGCTCTAAGAGTAATCTCTCTTTCCAAATAGTAATCTCTCTTTATGGATGGAAAGATGGATGGATGGAAGGATGGATGGATGGATGGATGGATGGATGGATGGATGGATGGAAGGATGGTCAGTCAGACAGACACACACCATGCAATCTTCCACATGAATCTTTAGATATGGTGAGTAATGGGAAAATTACTTCCCATGTGAGCCTCAGTAACATCTAAAAGGATTGATAGACATTCTCTTTTCCCTTTTTTTTTAATCCCAAAGGATGATATTCACCACGAAATTATTAGATCTTTTATTGAGGAAAGGTTTTGCTAAGTCACAAATTATGTGATTCCATGATACTGATCATTAGCTAAAAGATGCCCATTTATGTTGGAAAGTATTAAATTTGGTGGGAATTTAAAAATTTTTTTTTAATTTATACGTACAAGCTGGGGTACAGGCCAGTGGCGTGGGGCGGCGAGAGGGTTCACCAGAGACAGAGTGGGGAGCAGAACAGGCAGATCAGAAATACACTGCTGAGGGGAGGAGCAGGCGAGGCAGGAGAGGTCTGCCGCACCATGTGGGATTCTCCCTGGCTGGGTGTCGAACTCGCATTGATGCTGCCGACAGTTCCACAGCGCAGCGCTCAACCACTGCGCCACCAGGGAGGCCCTGGTGGGAATTTTAAACTTCAACTGATTAGTATTTTTTTGAGTTCTGTGGTAGAGAGGAAGTAGAGGCACTGTCAAGGATGAGGGTGGTTTGCAGTGGGAAGAATGATGCGTTAACACCACAGTTAATCATAAAGTATTGGAACTTACATGAAAAGTGGCCTAGAACATGATCAGCACTACCATTGACATAAGTTAGCCTTTCCATAGATATTTAGATATGTTTATTAAGCACCTGTATTTATTAAATGTTCTGTGTTGGGCACTGTTTTATAGGACTGTACATGTGAATAAAACTATAAATAGCATTATTTCACTTCTTTGCTCAAAACTCTCCAATGGCTTCTCTTAGATTAAAATCCACATTCCTGACTCTGGCTTACAAGGAGTCACATAATCTGGATCTTGCTCTCTCTCTCACACACTACTTGCCTTCTTTTCTTGAACTCACTATGCTCCAGTCACATGGGGTCTCAGTTCTTCTTCCAGAAGAGCTTGGGCCCAGGGCAGAGCTCTGATAATTATTATTAACTCTCACTCTATATCAGGCAATATGTGTGATATATACTTTAAATATATCGTTGCATTTAAACTTTAAATTAAAGCAAGAAATAGTTATCACTGCTCCTATCTTTACTAGTAATACTTGCTATTACTATCTTATTAAAGACAAGAGGAAGCTAGATAACTAGGTCATGGTCACTCAACTAGTAGTTGGTGGGAATCAGACCACTGTATTTTCAAGATCTCCATTTCTTTGGATATTCTGTTGAGAGATTCAACAGAAGAATACATGGCATGAGGATGTTTGGAAATACAGCCACTGAATTTTTCGTTCATATAATCAACAAAGCATATGAGAGGAACTTACTTGAATAATGGGCAAATGAACTCTTTAAGAAATTTTTAATTTAGTACAGTTATTACTGAATTATAGCATGAAGAACAACTGTTCTACAACTGACTTCCATTTCATGATGGTTATCAGACCTAAGTTTTTAATGAATCTTCCGAATCATTATTGAAATAAACAAAAAATAGAAATTAAGAGGGAGAGGAAAAAATTGTATTAGTTCTGGAAGGGTAGAAAATATTGACTGATAGATCAGAAAACTGGGTTTATTTTATATCCTGTGAATAGAGTTGTATAATTTCCTATTGTTATCCCAAGGCTTTGGCTTAGGTGTCTTCTCTCTTCAATTATATACAATGAACCCTATCTCTATTGCTGTTTTAAATTTTCCCTAGAACTGCAAACTTGCATATCCGAATAATTACTAGATAGCTACCATGGACACTTAATATTTAGCAAGCAGAACAGTCAAAACAGAACTCATATTCTTCCACCCAATATCAAATCTATCCCTCCCCAGACATTTGCAGTTCAGTAGACACCACCATTGCCACCTTATTGTTGAAAATAAAAACCTAAGTATATTTTGTACTACTCTTGGCCTCAATCCTCTCACCTCCAAATTCAGTTCATCTGCAAGAACCGTGATCGCAATATCCAGCACGTCTTCAGTCTGGTGACATTTTTCCATCTTCATCACCTTCAGTCACCTCCTGGTGATTCTCTTGCTTCTCCTCATATAATTTCTCACATAGCAGCAGAGGGATCTTTTACATTAAAAGATCAGACCTTGTTACTCCTTCCCCACAATAAAAACAAAAAGGGAAACAAAACAAAAACAGAAACAAAATTCAGTCTTAAGACCTTCAAATAGTTGTTCATTACACTTCAAAAAACAAACACACACACACCTCACACTACTTATTGTGCTTTACAAAGCAGAACTATGGATGTCTTGGTGGTGGGTGTGGCTGGTAATATCGACCTGAAGGGATATACTCTTACCTCTAAGTCACATACAGTGTTGTGAACCAATATTATCTCAGTAAAAGAAAGATAAATTTTGAAGTCCTACTTTACCCAGTACCTGCTACTCTTTATCATTTTCTCACTTACTCACTTACTTACATGCTGCAATTATTTCAGTTGCTTGAATCTCACCAACCCTTTCCCTCCTCAGGTTGTTTGTACTAGTACTTTACCTTTTGCCAATATCAGAATTATTATTGCTGATTTTCAGGTTGGGTCTCAAAATGCGATCAAACTGCTTGATGTTTTAAAGAGACATGCCTGAAGTCTAAAGATATGGAAATAAGAGAGACAAAAAATAGGGCAATCCAAAAACAGAGATAGCAATATCAGACAAAAGAGATGAAAGATGCATAGTTTACATTGTTAAAATGTACACTCCAAAAGGAACCGTAGCAATGATACTCTTTTGTGCATATTCAACCTAATATTGAAACAGGTAAATCAATAAACTTAGAAACTCCGAGTTTAAAAAAAACCTCAATCATAGTTTAAAAAAAACCTCAATCATAGTTTTTGCATACCTTTTTGAGACTTTTATAAAACAAAATTACAGAGAAGTTAATGCTATCACTGGTAACCTCCCTTAAATATATATGGAACTTCATACTCTACTAACAGAATACCTTTTTTTCCAACATCAAAAGAAAGTTACACACAATAGTATCTTACTCAGCTATAAGGGAAGATGAAATCCTGTCATTTGCAATGACTTGGATGGCTCTTAAAAATATTATGTTTATGAAATAAGTCAGACAGAGAAAGATAAACATAATATGATATCACTCATATGTGGTGTATGAGAAACCAAACAAATGGATGAACTGTGTAAGACAAATGTAAACTTTTAGACTATAAGAGCCATTTAGTAAAAAAAAGTAATTGCAAAAAGGGAAAAAAGAAGAAAGATAGATAAACTGTGCAAAAGGGGTCAACTCTATGGTGAAGGATAGAACTAGACTCTTTTAATAGTGAACTTCATATAATTGTATGTGCATATATTGAATTTTAATATGAATTTTAATATTTAATGGTGCATGCCTGAAAACTTAATGTTACAATGCAATGTTACTTTAATATACAGAAAGTTACAAAATTTCCTGGGATATAAGGAAAGCTTTAATAAATGTCCTACCAAATTATGAATATTTTTTTTGACAATGGTGCAATAAATCTTAAAAATATTAACAAGAAAACTAAACACTATTTAAAATATTTATCAAAGAACTAAAAATTTAAGGATTAATGAGATCAGTACACAGCTAAATTCATGGGATGCAGCTACAATTCATACAGAGGGAAAAATCACAAATGTAAAATCTTTCATTACTAAAGAAGGAAGCATTAATAAACTAAACATTTGCATTTATTTATTTATTAATAGGAGGAAATAAAATTTTATTATGCATATATGGGGGTCCCAAAGACATCAGACCCAAGGGCAAGTCAAACAGTTAAAGCTTATATGTCATCCTGAGCTAAGGAATGGGGTAGGGACCAGGGTTTTCAGGGGTTGAGGGCAAATCATAGGACTACAAAAAAAGCCAGATACTTGGTAATTAGATGTTTGCCTTCCTATGTAGATGGGTCATTAATATAAAAAGTTATCTCTGGTACTAGCTAGCTCTCTTTCTGTGTCAGGCCCCATATCTAAATTCTATTAGTTAGGGGAAAGGTAAAAGTTGTTCCTGAGTCTGTTGGGTGTTGACTATCTTAGTGGTAAACAATTCACATGTCAAAGCAGCATATTTGGGGGTATTCCATTGCATGAAGAATTTTAAAGGCCAAACAAAACTTGAGTAAAAATAGGCGTTAATGAAAAAATGAAGCAGATATTATAAAAGTAGAAAGGTAAAAAATATAGTTGAGTTGGAGAACGTTATTTGAAAAGGCCAACAAAAAGGGAAATAAACTTCAGTCTATGTTGAGTAAGGGAAAATAATTGATAAAACACAGATATACAAGTGGAAAAAGGTGATGATTATAAAAAAACTTATAAATTAAAATTATTCATTATGCAATTCTATATTAATATAAAAATTTTACCCAAAGTGGTATATAGATTCAATGCAATCCCTACCAAAATTCCAATGACATTTTTTATGAAAATAGAAAAAACAGTTATAAAGTTCATATGGAGTAAAAAAAAAGACATAAATAGGACCTACCTGGTGGCGCAACGGGTTAAGCACGGTGCTGTGGAGCTATCAGCGGCTACAGTGTTGCGAGTTCAATGCCTGGCTGGGGAGATTCCCACATGGCGCAGCAGACCTCTCCTGCCTCGCCTGCTGCTTCCCTCAGCAGTATATTTCAGTCAACCTGCCTGTTCTGCTCCCCACTCTGTCCCTGGTGAACCCTCTCACCACCTCATACCTCTGGCCTGCACCCCAGCTTGTATGCAAAAGTAAATAAATCTTAAAAAAAAAAAGACTTTAAATAACCAAAGTAAACTTGAGCATATTTACACAAGGAGCTGGAGGTATCACATTACCTAATTTTGAAATATACTACAAAGCTATAATAACATAAAATAGCATGATTCCAACACTAAAATAAACATGTATACCAATAGAATTGAATAGACACACCAAAAATTATTCATGAAATATTATGCCACTGATCTTTTTTTTTTAAAGATTTATTTATTTATACATAAAGCTGGGGTACAGGCCAGAGGCGTGGGGCGGCGAAAGGGTTCACCAGAGACAGAGTGGGGAGCAGAACAGGCAGATCAGAAATACACTGCTGAGGGGAGCAGCAGGCGAGGCAGGAGAGGTCTGCCACGCCATGTGGGATTCTCCCCGGCTGGGCATCGAACTCACATTGCTGCTGCCGACAGCTCCACAGTGCAGCGCTCAACCGCTGCGCCACCAGGGAGGCGCTATGCCATTGATCTTTAACAAGCTCTCAAGAACACATAATGGGGGAAGGACAGCTTCTTCAATAAACGGTGCTGGAAAAACTTTTCCTCATGTGGAAGAATGAAATTGGATCCTTTTCTCACTTCACATAAAAACTCAACTCAAAATGGATTTAAAAATTAAATGTAAGATATGATACCATAAAGCTATTTTAAGAAAATAGAAAAAGTTTTTCGATATTGGTTTGGGCACTTAATTCTTTGAGATAATATCACATAGACAAATGGGATTGCATCAAACTAAAAAAACTTCTGAGTAACCGATGAAACAATCAACAGAGAAGACAGACAACCTCCAGAATGGGGAAATATTTGCAAACCATATATCTGATAAGGGGTTACTATCAATAGTGTGTAAGGAACTCAACTCAATAGCAAGAAAATAGCCTCATTAAAAATGGGCAAAGGAACTGAATGAACATTTCTCAAAAAATGACATTCAAATGGCTAACAGGTGAAGACAAGGCCCTCAACAAAAACAATTATCAGGATGGTAGGAATCAAAGTCATAATGAGATAGCACCTTACACCTAGTAGGATTTCTCTAAAAACAAATGATACAAGTGTTGGTGAGTATGTGTAGAAAAGGGAATCCTTGTACACTATTGTTGGGAATGTACATTGGTATAGTCATTATGAAAAACAATAGGTAGTTTCCTTTAAAAATAGTGCTACCATATGGCTCAGTAACCCCATTGCTGGGTATATATCCAAAGGAAGCAAAATCAGTCTTTTAGGGATATATGCACTTCCATGTTCATTGCAGCATTATTCACAATAGTCAAGAAATAGAAACAACATGGACCTCCCTGGTGGCGCAGCGGTTAAGTGGTGCACTGTGGAGCTGTCCGCAGCAGTGATACGAGTTTGCCGCCCGGCTGGGGAGAGAGTCCCACATGGCACAGCAGACCTCTCCTACCTCGCCCACTGTTCCCCTCAGCAGTGTATTTCCGTCCATCTGCCTGTTCTGCTCCCCACTCTGTCTCTGGTGAACCCTCTTGCCGCCCCACGACCTCTGGCTTGACCCCCGCTTGTATGCATGAATAAATAAATCTTAAAAAAAAAAGAAATAGAAACAACCTAAGCATTTGTTGAGGGATGAATGGATATAAGTAATGAAATATTATTCAGTCATGAGAAAGAAGGTAACTGCCACTTACAACAATCTGAATGAAACTGAAAGACATTATGCTAAGTGAAATTAGTCAAAGAAAGACAAATACTGTGTCATCTGTCTTATCTGTAAAATCTAAAAATTAATAGTTGAACTTATAGAAGCCTGGAGTGGAGATTAGAATGGTAATTTTCAGGGATTTAGGGTGGGGATGGAGTAAGTGGGAAGATTTTGGTCAAAGGATACAAATGTGCTGTTTGTCAGATGGGTGAGTCTAGAGATCTAATGTGTAGGCATGATGACTCTACTTAATACTGTATTGAACAGTCAGATGGGTGAGTCTAGAGATCTAATGTGTAGGCATGATGACTCTACTTAATACTGTATTGAACACTAGATATATAATAAGAGTAGATTTCTGCATATATTCATCACCTAAAAGAATGGCAAGTATGTGGATAAATGTGTTAATTAACTTGACTGTAGTAATTACTTCACTATGTATCTGTATATCAAATTATCCTATTGCATACCTTAAATGTATACAGTTGTTATTTTAAAAATTTAATAGATAGATGATAATGTTATGGAAAACACAAATTATTTAGATTCTCTAAATAGGAGTGGGTATGGCATTTTTATTTATGATTTATGAATCTGCATTCATGAGTAGGTAGGTAATGTTCGTATTAGCATTAGTTCTTTCATAACTTTTTAATATTCCTCAGTAGATTTTTAATTTTATTTCTTTCCCATATTTTAAACCACAGTATAGAATTTAATTTTTAAAGTGTTGTTTGACCAATTTTCTTTGCTTATTAGTGAAATAGAAGTTTTTAACATCTGCTTATTTGCCACTTTATATTTTTCTATGAATTGCCTATTATTATTCATTGGATATTTTTCTATGAGGTAGTTTGTTTCTTTTCTAAGTCGAGAGGGTTTTGTGTTTTTTTCTTAATTTAGCACTTGCTTTTTGTTTCATTCATGTTTCGTTTCATTCATCATGTAGTAAAACACGTCACTATTTTTATTTCCTCCTCCCCTCTAGTATAATGGTTAGAACATCTTTTCACACTTCAAGACTATATATATTTGTATACATTTCAAAATGTTGGCATTTTTCCATACTTCTGAATTTTCGGAAACTGATCATCACTTGCTTCTTGAACAACCTGGAGAACAGAACTTTGAGCACAGATTACCTCTGTTGATGAATCAGGGGCAACCCTAAGAAAGTGGAAGTTCCTGATCATATTCCCTGAAGGGAGTCTCTCCCTACATCAGCAGTGGACCAACACAGTAGTTACATTAGCTCTGTTTTGATGTCTAAATATCTGGAAGCCTTTCTCTTCACATTTCATAGATACTACCTTTGCCCCCTCTGAATACATATTACATCTTAGACACATTTTAGCCGTAATCTTATTTAACCCCCCACCAAGACCTGCTGGTGCTGTTATCAATCCCATGTTGTAGATGAGAAACTGCCCCAATTCACACAGCTAATCAATAGTGGAACTAGGATTTAAATTTGTAATGTCCGTGACAGCCAAGTCTGTGATCCCAACCACTACCCAATCAACTCCTCTCCTAACTGTACTGGCACTTTCATAATCCAACACAGGTGTCAGCAGTATTCACACTTGATACAAAATGACACGAAAGCTATTTGTCTGCTCAGTCTATTCAGTTCTAAAATATGAAATTTCATATCTTATAGTTAAATAAGAAACATTTAACTGTTTTATTTCTTACAGGGGTTTCAGATTTTTGGCTAGAACAATGCATCTCAAGCTTTTTATTTTTTAAAAATATTTATTTATTTTTGCATACAGGAGTGGGGTGTAGGCCAGAGGTGTGGGGGTGGGGAGTGGATGAGAGGATTCACCAGAGACAGAGTGGGGAGCAGAACAGGTAAATTGACTGAAATACACTGCTGAGGGCAGCAGAGGGTGAGGCAGGAGATGTCTGCTGTGCCATGTGGGAATCTTCACCGGGCATCAAACTCGTGCTGCAGTGGCTCTGGATAGCTTCATAGTGTTGAGACTTAACCTTTTGCGCCACCAGGGAGGCCCTACATTTCAAGCTTTAAGGCACATATACACCAACGATGTTAAAGTGCAGATTCTGTTTCAATAGTTCTGAGGTGGGGCTAAGAGCCTGTATTTCTGACAACTTCCCACATGATGCGGACACTGTGTTTCACAGACCACACTGGGAATAGCAAGGAGCTAGAGAGTATCATTACCAACTGACAGTTGTCTAAATTCTGGGCAGGTTATAGATATTAAATGAGTAGGATGAATGAGAAAAGCCTCCAAGATCACAGGAGAAGCTGTGTGTATAGACAGTTCCTAAGCATCTATAAATATTTTCCCAGAAGTGCTTGGTCAAAGTTAGCTCACAATTGAAGGAGGGGGAGAACAAACATTTTCTGTGCGATTATGGTCAAGCCCTGTGGTGCATGCTTATCTCTGTAATTCTCACCAGTTCCTTGTGAGGAGAATGACTACACACCTGCTTCCTCCTATGTGACAGAAACCGTAAGTGTGGAAAATGGTGAAGGACAAGTGTGCAGAGGGGAGTGGAAGCAGCACGCGAGCACCACTGCCCCTGGCATTGCACCAGGCACTTTCATTTATGTCATCTCATTTCATCCTCATAACCGCCCCAGGAAATATGTATTCTTCTGTCTGGTTTTTCTAAATGAGGAAAATGAAGCTCAGAGGTGTTAAATTACCTTGACTGAGACTATTAAGATTTTAGGGGGTAGGACCAGGGTCGTTAGTCTGCCTGACCCCCGTTCCTGTTTTATACCACACCCAAATGTGTTGTCAAACCTCCTACACTTTGTGGAGATATAGGTGGTATCACATTTTAGTATAATCAACACATAGATCATGGTTTGTTGCACACTTATTCTAACTCATAAACACAGGTGTAAAATGAGTCAATGTGTGTGCAGTCAGCCTTGTTTACTCATTTTGCAGAAATCTGGGCTTGGTGCCTTTCATCACCTAGAGGTTAGAAAAAGGAGGCTGCTATTGTAGTGATAAAACTGCAGTTCATTGTCCAAGTTGGGCTGCATCCAGTAATGGATTCCACAAGCACTGCAGTACTTTCCTCCTTATATTGTCTCTACTGGGCTTTATCTCCTTTATCCTGGAGGTGTTTGTGTCATCTTCACTTCAATTGTTGAGCTCTAGGAAGGAGAGGGCTCATCTCAGCACCTCATTTGACAAGTCCAAAAGGAAATCCACAAAAGAATAAAAAAAATTGAGGTGGCATTATCACCCCATTCTCTCTTTTGGAGACATTGCTACAGTGAATCCTTTTCCACATCCTGGACCTTTGGCTCTCTCACATACACTCTGATTCCCCCCCCACCCCCCCACCCATGGCACAGCAAGGAGATCAAGATGACTTTCCCTGGCAGCCCTGCTCAGAGTGATTTCACACGTCAAGAATTAGCTAATCTGGGGAGAACAGATCAAAAGTAAAACAAAAAACAAGTGAACCTAGAATTAGCCAGTATCTTAAAAGTTCTAAATGTGTGTGTAGGTGTGTGCACATTATATTAGAGGATGTCTCTGCTGGCTAATCTGAGTCTTATGTCAATGTATTTGTATAAAAGCAGGCTAGAGAAAACACAAGGTAGGGAAATAAAGATGAAAGTGCTTAGTACAGACAGCTACTGATGTGTGGCAATGTTTCTGTATAGAATCAAATGATGAGCGAGGTTGGAGAGGAGAGAGGCAGAGAGAAAAAGGGAAAAGAAACAAGAAAGGGGGAGTAGGAGCAACAGCCTCCTACTAGCCCCTCAGAAAGAGAGAACTTGATTATTTTCTGGGAAATAGTGCATAAAGACTGAGCCAGAGGTGAGTATATGAGGGAATTTGAAAATGATGAAGGGAATATAGCTTCTCTAGAAAAAAGCAAATAGAGTACAGAGCTATGAGTGCAAGGGGGGAAAGCTATGTTATGAAAAAACTTGAGGTTTCCCCAACATTTTGAATGTTCCCCAACATTCTGTAAATGAACAGAATAAAATATATTTCTCACTGCTTCAGTTAACTTCTTTTATGATCTACTCATATATGGTTTGCACTTTGTTTAGTTTTGAAGTATATGAGTCATAAAACATTCCCAATGGGAGTGATGTGAGCTTGCAGGAATAGCAGGACTACAGTGATGAGAATAAGAAATGGGAATTGGAATATGTTAGAACCTTGAATTCTGTTTCACTGGGGCATAGGAATTTTGATGTGGAAAATAATAATGAATGGTTAGAAATTAGATTGGAGTAGGATCACAGAGGTCTTTAGGTACAGGAGTTTGGAATTTGTGCATAGAATTTTGTCTTGCAAACTTGCTTTCCTTTTTCTTTTTTTGATTGTGTGATATAGTCAAATGTGGAGGGAAGTGTTTTACACTCCCAAGAGAGGTCAAAAGTAATGATATCTGTTTCACATAGGGGTTATCTTTGAAGCTTTGGGAGAGATGACATGGTCCAGAGAGAAAGTACAGAGAAAGAAGAGATCACTTAGAGCAAAAGGTTAAAGAATGCTTGTCCTTTTAGATAATCAGGATTAGAAATAAGTCATTGATGAAGACAGATAAATAGACAAATAATTCAAATGTGCATTGCCCCAGGAGCCAAATAAACAAAGTTTTAGGAAGCGAGGATGTATTTTACCATACTAAAACTTGTGGGGAGGGGGGGTGAAGGAAATTAAGGAGTATGTAAACAGAGAAGAATTAGTAGGGCTAGGGGATTTGCAGGAGCAAAAATCGTGATGAGCGCAAGGATCAGAGATGGACACAGGCCATAATAGGTATTATTCATTTCTTGTACCATTTCTGCAAGGGCTTGGAAGAGATCAATGTGTCAGTACTTTAACAAAACAGAAAAATATTTCTGGGTCTAAACCTGGAGAATTTTTTCAACTTATCACTTTGTTCTTTTGGGGGAAAGGGTAACTGTATTGCTGAAAGTCAACAAGAGGTAAGGTAAGAAGATGTGTGTCTAAAAAACCTGAGAGACAGTGGATTTGTACATTTTCAGCCCCAATTTTGCTTTATTTTATAGAGTTGAGATTTATAAAAACATTTTAAAATATATAAATGTCCTCTAAGGAAGTGGAACATTCTGTATTAGATTTTTTTCTTCTTTTGATCAAAACCAGGTTTAAGTACTTATGAACCTAAGGCTTAATTTCTTTGACTTCTCTACCATAAAAATTAGTGATGACATATTTGAAAATGCTCTCAGCCCCAGGCTACTCTCCCATCTGGGGGTCCACTATCTGGGCCACAAACCAGGAAGCTTAGGCCTTACTCCCTGGGGGAACTTTTAACCTGTGAGTGAAGGGAGCCTATGAATACACCAGTCTCCCTGCCCCATCTTAAGATATTCTAAACACTTTTCAAGTGAGCTGGCAAATCAAGCCCTTATTTTCCACATTTATAGATTTGATATTGGACCTTTATGCACACTATTTTTAAAAAAGATTTATTTATTTATATATACAAGATCTGGGGTGTAGGCCAGAAGTGTAGGGGGGATGAGAGTATTCACCAGAGACAGAGTGGGGAGCAGAACAGGCAGACTGACTGAAATACACTGCAGAGGGGAGCAGCAGAAGAGACAGGAGCGGTCTGCTGCACCATGTGGGTAGGTTAGTTCCCTGGCCGGGGATTGAACTTGTGCTGCAGTGGCTGTCCTTAGCGTCATAGTGCTGAGACTTAACCCCTTGTGCCACCAGAGAGGTCCCTTATTTATTTTTTAGTTTAGGTTTTTAAAAGATTTATTTATTTTTGCATATAAGAGCTGGGGTGTAGGCCAGAGGTGTGGAGGGGTAAGAGACAGAGTGGGGAGCAAAACAGGCAGCTTGAAATACACTGCTGAGGGGAGCAGAGGGCGCGACAGGAAAGGTCTGCTATGCTATGTGGGAAGTTCCCTGGCTGGGGATCAAACTCATGCCACAGTGGCTGAGTGATAGCTTGATAGTGCTGAGCCTTAACCCCCCTGCCACCAAGGAGGCCCAGAGGTCCCTTATTTAGAATGATTTGGTAGGTTTTGGGGGGCGTTTGGGTAAGCTAAATATTTTTTCTATATAAACTAATGATAATAGCATTCTAAGACCCAAAAGATAACTTACCAAGTCATACCAAATCAGAAATTCTACTTGCAGATGCTGGGGGAAACCTGTATTGGTCTTTCTTCCTCCTCATTTATCACTCTTCCACTCCCCTTCCTCCTGCTTCCTTGGACTCATCTCAAAACTAAGCCTTCCTCACCCAACTTCTTGTCGTATTTTCTATAGTCAATCGAACAAAGCAGCCTACCTTAAGTAGATTTTAGCAGTTTTTATTTCAAAGTAAATGTTTTATGTGTTTTTAAACCTACAGTGAACTTCTGTTTGCTTACTATTGTTAACCCTGTGTAAATTCTGTGAGAAGGCACATTGGTTAAAAGCATAAGGTTTGCGGTCTGAAGATTTGGTTTCATTCTTGGTTTCAGTTACCTTGGTTACTAGTACTTCGCAAATTACATGTTCCCTAAACCTTGCCCATAGGACAGAGAAAAAAGCAATAGGAATGGGACAAATGTTGCCAATGTTTTAATTGACCATGATAGTATAATATATGTAGTCTGCATTAGGAGATACATTGTATAATTACAGAACATCACCTTGATGTCGGTTTCCCTCTTGTGATGATATGGGGCATATTTTATATATTTTTTTATCCTTAGAATATTTAACAGTGCTGGGTACATATGAGTTAATTAGTAAGTTACTGGTTAGTATTAAAATAAAATATTTTTGTATAAACAGCTGACACAATTGGGATGCCACTTTTCATCTTAAGTTATTTGTAGTTAAGGTTTCTAGATACCTGATTTCTGTGTTAATGAAAATAGATTGTTAGTTTTGTAATTGTAAATGGTAATGTGTATATGTGAGAAAGAGATAGAGAGACACAGAGAATCAACTAATAGACTATTTTCTTCTCCCTCAAAAATTATACCTTTGGTGATTAGGAGAAGATCCTATTGAGAACAAAGGTGAATAGTAACTTGCAAAATAAAATTATTGTTAAGGGTCAATCCATTTCAAGAACCTATGTAAAGTAATTTAAATCTAGGCTCAACCTTAAAATTGGAACAAATTTGTTCAGATAGTATATTTTGGGGTATTCTTGTGGGCTAATTTAGATGAAGGTGTATCAAGGCTTCCCCATACCAATAAGCAATTCTCAGACACCAGCAGGGTTTCCAGGAACTCAACTCACTTCTTATACTCTCTGCCCAAAGATAGATAGCATCATATTCCACAGGTCTCTATATCCTAGATATCACTGACAACATCCATATGTCTTTCTCCTTCTGACTTATTTCACTTAACATAGTCTCTCTAGTTTCATGTATGTTGTGGCAAAGTTCATCTTTTTTATAGCTGAGTAGTATTCCATCATGTCTATATACCTCATCTTCTAAATCCACTCCTCTGTTTCCATTAGTTGTTTCCATGACTTGGCTATTATATATTGTGTTGCAATAAACATAGGAGTGTGTGTATATGTGGTGTGTATACATGCACACACATTTATAGATATAAAATATTTATATATACATAAAATATCTTCTAATTAGTATTTTTGTATTTTTCCTATATATGCCTAGAAGTCAAATTGATCTATCATATGGTAAATCTATTTTTAATATTTTGAGGAAACTCCATAGTGTTTTCCACAGGATCTGGACCAGTCTACATTCCTACCAACAGTGTATGAGAGTTCCTATTTCTCCATACCCTTGCCAACGTTTGTTGCGTCTATTTTATTCTACTTTTTTTTTTTATATGGACGATTGTCACAGAAATGAGTGATGTCTCGTTGTATCTTTGACTTGCATTTCACTAACAATAACTGATGATGAACATTTTTTTCCATGTGCCTCTTTGCCATCTGTTTGTTTTCTTGGAGAAGTGTCTTTTTAATTCTTCTCATTTTTTATTGGTTTTTTGTTTGTTTTCTTTTTGTTGAGTTGTACGAGTTCTTTGTAGATCTTTGATATTCACCCTTTGTCAGATGTGCACTATTTAAATATTTTCTGCTGTTTAGTAGGGTATTGTTTTGTTTAATGATAGTTTCACTGTGCAAAGTTTTTTTTTATTTTTATGTAGTTCCATTTGTTTATTTTTGTGGTTTTTTTCCCCTTGCTGTTGAAGTCAAGTCCCCAAAGACATCCTTGAAGTCAATGTTGTGCAGTGTTTTGCCTCCATTTTCCTCTATGAATTTTATGGTTTCAGCTCTAACATTCAACTCTTTAATCCACTTTGAGTTAACTTTGTTGTCTAGTTTCACTTTTCTGCATGTGGTGGTCCTGTTTTTCCAACACCATTTGTTTAAGAGACTTTCCTTTCTTCATTACTTATCCTTGACTCACTCCTTTGTTGTAGATTAACTGTTGGTATAAATGTGTGTTTACCTCTGCACTCTCAATTCTATTCCATTGATCTGTGTGACTATTTTTATTCCAGTACCATACTATTTTGATTACAAAAGGTTTGTAGTATAGTTTGAAGTGTGATGGCATGATAACTCTATTTCTCTTCTTTCTGATAAAAATCACTTTGACTATTAGGATATTTTCTGACTCCATATAATTTGCAATTATGTTTGCTCATTTTGGGGGAGAATTTCATTGAAATTTTGATAGGAATTGCGCTGAATCTATATCTTGCTTTGGGTAGGATGGACATTTTATCACTGTTAATTCTTACTCTCTATGATGAACATGGATTATCTTTCCATTTCCTTGTATTGTCTGCTATTGATACTTTTAGCAATATCTTAAAGTTTTCATTGAATTGTTCTTTCATCTCTTTTGTTAGGCTTATTCTTTGATAATTAAAACTTTTTTATGCTACTGAAAATTTGATTGTTTTCTTGATTCTCTCCTCTTCTACTTCATTATTTGCATATAGTATTGCAACAGACTTTTATAATTTCATTTTGTAGCCTGCCACTTTACAATACTAATTTGTTGTTTTCTAATAATTTTTTAGTGGCGTCCTTAGTTTTTGTGTTTATTTTTTTGAGGTAACATTGATTTACAATATTTGTGTCTTAGAAGTATAGGATCTCCCCCTTCACATGTTGTTACCACACCATACCAACTGATAAAACCCCCCAAATCTACAACCAGAGTCTATTATTATACTCCCTCCCCCGTGTTGTCCTTATCCCTTTTCTTTCCACTCCCCCCCAGTGTTGCCTCAGTTCTATTATTGGATTTCTGGGGTTTGTTATTAGTGTGGCTTTATTAGTGTGGATCCTTTGTTTTGTTTCTCTGTATTCCACAGGTAATGACAGCATCTGATATTTGTTTCTCCTTCTGACTTATTTGTGACAGCACAATCCCTCTAGCTTCACCCACGTTGTTGCAAATCGCAAGTTTATCTTTTTTGATAGCTGAATAGTATTCCATTGTGTATAAATAGCATATTTTCTGCCATTCAGTAAGGTGTCTTTATGTTTTAGTGACAGTTTCTTTTGCTGTGAAGAAGGTTTTTAGTTTGATATAATTCCAATTGTTTATATTCTCTTTTGTTTTCCTTGCTGTTGGATATAAATCCACAAAGATATCTCTGAAGCCTATGCCATGGAGTGTTTTGTCTCTTTTCTTCTAAGTATTTTTATCCATTCAGAGTTGATTTTTATATATGGTGTTTCACTCTTTTGTATGGATATAGAGGATGGGTGGAACTAGATGGGATTATGCTAAGCAAAATAAGTCAGAAGGAGAAAGGCAAATACTGGATTATTTTACTCAGATGTGAAATAGAAAGAAAAAAGACAAAGGGACAGACAAAACCTAATAAAAACATACGTTAGATATTTGAATTTGTGCTTTCAAAAGTTCTAAATTTTTCTTGAAGCATGACATTAATATCCCACATATCTTGATATTTAGTAATTATTATTATTCTTCAGTTAATAATTTCAGTATATTACCTTCATTGAGCCGTGATAAATATTTAACCATGTATTCTTTAATTTCTAAATCAAAAAGGTTATTTTATTAAAATATTTGTTACTGATTTGTAAATTTAATGGCATTGTGACTCTGGAATATACATTGTATGATTTTAGTTCTTTGAAATTTGTAAAACCTTACTCTGACCCATTATATGGTAAATTTGTGAAATAGTCCAGGTATTCTTGAAAATAAAATATATTCTTCAGATTTTTAGATGTATTATTTTAGGCATGTTAACTTGACAAAGTTTGCTCTTTTGTTATTCCATTATATCCTAACTTATTTTCTATTGATTATTATAAAAAGAAGTGTGTTATAACACACAATAATTGTGTGGGTTTGTCTCTTTATTTCAGTTGTTTTATGTTAAGTGTATGTTACTAGGCATATAGAAATTTAAAATTATTATTTTTTCTTATTGTCTTTAATCTGATAATTGTTACAAACATTTTATTTGGTGTAATTCTTTTTCATCTTTAATGCTCAATTTTCTTATACCTATAGATTTTATATGTTTCTCATAAAAAGGATATCATTTTTAATGCAGCCTCATACTTGCCTTTATCTTTTAATTAGAACATTTAGTCTATATTTAATGTAATTACTTATCTATTTGAATTTAAATCTCCCATTCTATTATGGAGTTTCTATTTATTTTACCTGCTTTGTTTTATTTCTCTTCTTTCTCCCTTTCTCTGAGATTGGTAATTTTTTATTATTCCATTTCATTCCTTTTCTTCAAAACTTATACATGCTTACTGTTATTTCTGTAATTATCATAGGGATTATAGGATGTATCTTTGACTTATCAAAATTTAATATTAATTGGTTCATTCAGACTGTAGCTAGATTATGCAAGTAGATCAAAGATATAATAATTTTATTTATCCTCATTTAATTGTGATGATTAAATTCTACTTTTTTCCATTTTAATATAAATGCCATTATATACATATAAAGCACAAGAAAACACTATTCTAAGTTTCTTTCATAGCGAATAATTATTTTGATTTACTCATTGAGTTGTTACAGCCACCCTTCAGATAATAGGATGGACTCTCACTCAAAATTTGGGTCAGTTCTCAAAACTGATGATACCACGTACATATTAAGATGTCAAAGTTTTATTACTTACATAATTAAAGTATCTTGGGAGAAGTTAGATGTCCCAAGCTAGTCTTAAAAATTTTGGAGACGATGAAAAGGAAATTGGCTTGGAATTTTTATAGTGATTAGAGAATGGGCTGGGATGAGGAGTTCTCTCTGTGAGTAGGGTCTTAGGTAGTTTAAATCTTCCATTGGCACCAAAGAGGTAGTTTACAGGCTTTTTTAGCTTACTCAGATGTGGCGCAGAAGAAGAGGAAGGAGGTAAAGAAGGAGGTAAAGGAAGGAGGTATAGCTTAAAAGCTTTTCAGAAGTCATATGAAAATATGGAATCAGGCTGCTTATTATGTTAGCTTTCCATTGCTCTTTATTTCTTCCTACATTTCTAAGCTCCCATCTGAGATATTTTTCATTCAACCTGAAAATCATCCTTTAGCATCTTTTATAGCATGTCTACTTCTGGGAAATGTCCTCATTTTGCTAATCTGAAAACATTTTCTTCACCATCAATCTCAGAAGATGTAAGATTGACATTTAAAAAAAAAAAAAAACCACCATGGGCCTCTCTGATGGTACAACAGGTTGAGCGCAGCGCTGTGGAGCTGTAGGCGGCTGCTGTGGCACAAGTGCAATCCCCAGCTGGGGAGATTCCCACATGGTGCAGCAGACCTTTCCTGAAGCACCTGCTGCTTCCCTCAGCAGTGTATTTCAGTCTGTCTGCCTGCTCTGCTCCCCACTGTGTCTCTGGTGAACTCTCTCACTGCCCCACACTTCTGGCCTGCACCCCAGCTTGTATGCAAAAATAAATAAATCTTAAAAAAAAAACTGAGATTTTTATTGGAATAGCGTTGAATCTGTAAATTCCTTTCAGTAGTATGGCTATTTTTATAATATTAATTCTTCCAATCCATGAGCAGGGGATGTCTTTCCATTTCTTTCTGTTTTCTTCTATTTCTTTTAATAGTGTTTTATAGTTTTCTTTGTCTAGGTCCTTTAACGCTCTTATTAGGTTTGTTCCCAGGTTTTTGATTTTCTTTTGTTTCGATTGTAAAAGGGATGGTTTTTCCCGATTTCCTCTTGTTCGGCTTGGTTGTGTGCATGTAAGAAAGCTATTGATTTTTGTGTGTTGATTTTGTATCCCGCTACTTTACTAAATTGATTGATCATTTTTCTGTAGAGTTTTTTGGGTTCTGTATGTATGTTATCATATCAAATGGCACACATTAATAAAACAGAAAACAACAAGTGTTGACGAGGATGTGGAGAAAAAGGAACGCTCCTCCACTGTTGGTAGGACTGCAAACTGGTCCAAACTCTATGGAAAGCTGTATGGTGGTTTCTCAAACAACTAAAAATGAAGCTTCCATACAACCCAGCAATCCCACTGCTAGGAATATACCCAAAGGACGCAGAAACATTAATCCAAAAGGTCACATGCACACCAATATTTATTGCAGCACTATTTACAGTACCCAAAACATGGAAACAACCCCAATGACCAAAAATTGATGACTGGATCAAGAAGATGTGGTACATGTATACAATGGAGTACTATTCAGCAATCAAGAATGATAAACCAACAGAATTCTCAGCAACATGGATGGAGCTAGAAGGGACCATGCTCAGTGAAATAAGCCAGAAGGAAAAAGAAATCTATCGAATGGTATCACTTACAGGAGGACTATAAGAGAGCCAAACGAGAAATCAGAAGGAGAAAATAGCACACAAATTAAAAACAAAAGCAAAAACTAGCAGGCAACCACAAATAAGAGACATTCTGCAGGGAAGGGGGAGGAAGAGAGACCAAAATTGTGGAGAAAAGAGCACAAGGGACTATGGTGATGGCTCATGGGTGAATTGGAGGTGGGAAACATATGGGGGATATACAATAATGTAAAGGATATAAATTAAATTTTAAAAAAAGAGAAAAAAGAAATGAAAAAACACTTTGAACACATCATTTCATTGCTAGATGAGGTTTAATGTTTCTGCTGAGCAATCGGTTATGAATGTGATTATTAGTCTTTCACTATCAGGTTTACTGAGGTAATGTTGGCTTACAACATTGTATGTTTTAGGATTATAGGTTATATACCTCAAAAAAATTAAGTTATCACATCATGCCCATCACCAAATTCCCAATAATCACTCATCATTGTTCATTGTGCCCTTTTCACCCTTTGTTCCCACAACCCCACCAACACTTCTCTTTCAGTAGCCTCAGTTCTATAGTTTGATTTTAAGGATTTGTTCTGGTTTGTTTTGATCTATTCTTTTGCCTTGTTCCTTTACATTCCACATATCAGTGATAATCTAGTATTTGTTTTTCACCTTCTGACTTATTTTGCTTAGCACAATACCCTCCATTTCCATCATTATGTCAAAAAATGGATTTTATTTTTTATGGCTGAGCAGTATTCCATTGTGTGAATATGCTACATCTTCTTGATTCACTAATTTGTTGGTGGGAACATAGGTTGTTTCCATAACTTGGCTATTGTAAATTGAGCTGCAGTGAACATAGAAGTGCATATAATCCTTTGAATTAATATTTTTGTATTGTTCAGAAATATACATATGTGAGGAATTGCTGAATCATTTGATAGATATATGTAATATTTCCAAGAACCTCTATATTGTTTTCCATAGGGGATGGACAAGTCTATGTTCCCATCAACAATGTATGAATGTTCCTTCCCTTTTCCAATACTTGTTTTTGATATGAGCCATTCTCATAAGTCTGAGGTGTTATTTCATTATGGTTTTGATTTGCATTTCCCTGGTAATAGTGATGATGAGCATTTTTTCATGTGCCTATTGGCTACCTATATGTCTTCTTTGGAGGTGTCTATTTTGTTTTTTTTTGTCCATTTTTTGATTGGACTATTTGTTTTGTTGAGTTGCTTGAATTCTTTGTAGCCTTTTGTCTATGAGTCCCTTGTTTGGTGTATGGTGTGCAAGTATTTTCTGCCTTTCAATATGGTGTCTTTTTGCTTTTATGGTGGTTTCTTTTACTATGCAGGTCTTCCAATTTTGATATAGTTCCATTTGTTCCATTTGTTGCTTTAGTTTCCCTCGCTGTTACAGTTAAATCCCCATAGACATCAATGAAGTCAGTGTGTGTTACCTATTTATTTTTGTGTTTTATGGTTTCTACTCTTACATTTAATTCTTTGATGCATTTTAGATTAATTTTCATGTATGTTAAGAGATTCTAATATATCCTTTTGCATGTGGCTCTTTTCCCAACATTTGTTGAATTGTCTTTCCTTTATCCATTGTATATTATAGGATCCTATGTAAAAGTTTACTATCCATAATAGTATAGGTTCATTTCTGGTCTCTCAGTTCTGTTCAATTGACCTGTGTGTCTATTTTCATTCCAATACCATGCTCCTTGATTACTATAACTTTATAATACAGTTTATTCTATTTCCTTAAAAAATGCTACTACTGTTTTGATAAGACTTGATTGAATCTGTGTATCACACTGGGTAGAATGATTATTTTAGCAATTAATTCTTGCAGTCGGAGTATGGAATATCTTTGTGTCTTTTGTTTCTTTGTGTCTTCTGTTTATTTTAACAAAGTCTCACCAATTTTATTGCATAGGTTTTTCACACTTTATGTGTCGGTGCCCTTTAAATTTACCAGTCCTTGGGGTAGGCCATTTTCTGTGCCACCGCATGAATGGTATAAGCATTCAATAAAACACACACAACTCCTGAACTACTGGATATTAAAAAAACTGTAATATGTCTCATAAAACACCTTACAGTTTTACCAAAACAATGTGTAAAGCTTCTAGACTGAGTACGATCAAAGAAATAGCTCCTAATAGTTCCAAATAAATCGACTGTGGCGTGAAAAACTGGAGACTAGTTGAACACGTATTAATATGTGAGTGGCCACCTGATACTGGTGACAAAAACATGTACTAAGATGCAAGCAGACCACAAAGTGTTAAGTTTATTCCTAGGTACTTAAATTTTTATGTAATTGTAAATGGAATGGTTTCCTTGATTTCTTTCTCTTCAGTTTAATTATTTGTATAGAAAAGCATATATGCATATGGTTTTGTGTATTTTGTAGCCTCCCACAAAGACTGTTCTAATTGGTTTCTAATAACTTTTTGGTGGTGTCTTTAGGATTTTTTATCTGTATTATCATGTCATCTGCAAATTACAATAATTTTATTTTTCCAATTTGCATTCCTTTTTTTTCTTTCTCTTGCCTAATTGCTCCAGCTGACACTTTCAATATTATGCACAAGACTAATGCTAAGAGTGGAATTCCTTGTCTTGTACTGGTTCTTAGAGGAAAAGTTTCAGGTTTTCACAATTGTGTATGATCTTAGCAGTCAGATTGTCATACATGGCCTTTATTTGGTTGAGGTATGTTTCATTTTTGGAGAGTTTTTATCATAAATGGATACTAAATCCTATCAAATGCCTTCTGTGCATCTCATGATAGAATCATGGTTTTCACTTTTTGTTGGTGTTCTGAATTACATTGATTTGCAGCTCTGATACATCCTTACATTCCTGGAATAAATCTCACTTGTCATGGTGTAAGATCCTTTTAATGTATTGTTGAATTCAGTTTGCTAAGATTTTATTGAGGTTTTTTGCTTTAATGTTCATCAAGGATACTTTTCTGTTGTGATGTTCTTGTCTACTTTTTGGTATCAACATAATGTTGGCTTCATAAAATGTGTTGGGAGGCATTCCCTCTACTTCAGTTTGTTAGAATAGTTTAAGAAGGATGGGTTTGATTTGTCTTTGAGGGTTTGGTAGCTCTCAGTCAAGAAACAGTCTGGTCTTAGCCATTTGTTTTGGGGACAGAGCTTGATTATTGTTTCATTTCCTTGTAATTGGTCTGTTCAAATTTTGTATTTCTTCCTCATTCAGACTTGGGATATTAAGTTTGTATGCTTCTAAGAATTTGTCTATTTCTCCTAGGTTACATTGGTCTACAGTGAGATCATTACTGACTTTAAAAGGCCCTAATCTGTAGTATCTTGGTGTGCTGAACATGAATATAACCCTGAAGATTTTTTATTAGCTCTCGTTTTGAAGATATTTCATAGAATTCATTTTATATGTTTCACCGTGTAAATTTATCCAGTAGGCCTGCAACAACATCCTAAATTAGTCTTAAATGGTGTAATATTGCATCGCTTTGCATAATACCATCATGCACACATCATTCAGAGATGAGTGTATCATTTTCTGATGCAATGCAATTCTACTGCCAGGGGGCTGCTGAAGTAAGCTGACGTCAGCAGTGCACTAGATAAAGCCCTGTCGGAAAGGTTGAGCATTGAAAATATTTCAGACTTTGTGTGAGACAGTTTAAGCTACTGTTCCATAGAACTGTTCTTATTTTATCCATTTAGGCACAATACAGAACAGTAATGCCTTGAAAGTGCGTTAATGGCATGGACAACTTCTTTTCTATTTGTGGGAATTGACATTTGCCAACCAGAAGAAAAGTATCACTTCTCAAGTGAAGAAAGCTTATCATCTTTACTTCAGATGCAAAGTTAGTGACCAAGACAAGCCTTGGGTTCTGCATATATGGGGTGCTACATGTACAACACAGTTTTCACAGTGGTGAAATGGCAAAAGAACATCAATGCCGTTTGCAGTCCCCATGGTGTGGAGAGAGCCAAGCAACCACATAAAAGACTGCTACTTCTGCTTGGTTCTTCCTCTTTCCAGCGGAATAATGAAGCAAAAGAAGTCGAGAATAGTCTACCCAAACATTCCATCTGCATTGAGACCAGTTCCACATAATGAGGGACTTCCTATTCCAGAACCTCCAGCAGAATATTCTCTTGATTCATCTAATGAAGACAAGGGTGAGCCGACCTATTCTACTCCTGTACCATCAGCATGCAGTGATCCAGATTTTCACTGTGGTGTATCATCAACCCCACACAGACTAACACAGGAAGAACTAAATGACCTGGTTCATGATTTGGACTTATCAAGAGCAAGGCAGAATTTCCAGGATCAAGACTCTAACAATGGAATCTTCTAGCAGAAGATGTTACAATTACTTTTTCTTGAAAGTGCCACCAAAGTTGGAGACTTTCTTCGGAAAGGAAAGTACTCTGGTATTCTGTTCCGATATTGAGGGCCTCATGAATGCCTTAGAAATCCCTCATGACCCACAAGAATGGAGACTATTTCTAGACTCTTCGAAACTGAGTCTTAAGGCTGTGCTTTTGCACAATGGAAACCATCTTCCATCTATTCTATTCCTGAACAGCTGTACAAGAGACAAGCAAAGAAATCTAAGAAGTAGTCTATGACTTTATTTTTTACAGGTATTGACCATAGGCCTATCACCATTGGCATGCATTTCGTGTTGTAAACACCAATTTATTACAGATTGCAAAAAAACCCAGAATCAAAATTAGAATTTGACTGTCATATTCGTGTTGAGCACATATAAATTGATAGGAAATGACTAATTTTATTTCAGTAACATGACTTTTGTAAAAATCTGTTCAACAGTGTTATCCAACTTATTGCCATAAAGATTTTTGTAGTAGTTTTTTATGGTCTTTTGTGTATTTGAGATGTCTATTGTTACTTCTCTTTTGTTTCTGATTCTATTTATTGGAGTTTCCTCTCTTTTTTGGTAGTGAGTCTTTCTAGAGATTTGTCTATTTTATTTTTTCAAGGAACCAGCTTTTGGTTTCATTCATCTTTTGTACTCCTTTTTTATATCTTTTATTTCTTTTCTAATTTTTATTATTTCCATCCCACTAGCCTTTGGTTTCATTTGTTCTTATTTTTCTAGTTCCTTAACATGAAAGGTTAGATTATTTATTTGAAATCTTTCTAGCTTCTTGACATGGTCTGTATTGCTTTTAACTTCCCTACTAATACTACTTTCAGTTTTTGTAGCTTGTGTCATTTTCACTCGTCTCCCATTATTTAAAATATCTCCTTTGACTTTCTTATTAACTCAATAGTTATTCAGTAGTATGTTGTTCAGTCTTTATGTGTTAGAGGTTTTTTCTGCTTTTTGTGATTGATTTCTAGTTTAATACCATTGTGATCAGAAAAGATACCTGATATGTTTTAAATCTTCATGAACTTTCTAACACTTGTTTTAGCACATTGGATACTTTAGTTCAAATATTGCACTCTTTATCCTTGTGACTTTTGCTTAGAACATTTTTATACTTTCTCTGTTGTATTTCTCATTTTGTTCATCCATTGCTTCTCTAATTTCAGTAAACATCATAAGACTTTTAATCTAAAGTTGTCTTCTAGTAATTTGGTTAATTCTGTTGTATTAACAAGGTTTATTCTGTTGTGTTAACAAGGTTTTGTTTTCATCTGTAATTGGGCAAATTCCTGTGCCTCCTTATTCTGATTGATGATGTTTAATTATTTCTGTGGTTTTAACTATACTTATTTCCTTCTACTCCTGCTGTGACAATTTTATGATAGAATTGTAGGTTGTAGGGCCTACCTGGTGGCGTAGCGGTTGAGTGCTACGCTGTGGAGCTGTTGGCAGCGGCGATGCAAGTTCGACTCCCAGCCGGGGAGAATCCCACATAGTGGGGCAGACCTCTCCTGCCTTGCCCGCTGCTCCCCTCAGCAGTGTGTTTCTGATCTGCCTGTTCTGCTCCCCACGCTGTCTCTGGTGAACCCTTTCACCGCCTCGTGCCTCTGGCCTGTACCCCAGCTTGTCTGTATAAATAAATAAATCTTTTAAAAAAAAGAAGAATTGTAGGGTGTAGGATACTTACCCAGGTTGTTGGTCTTGGATGAT
This sequence comes from Scalopus aquaticus, assembly GCA_004024925.1. Taxonomy (NCBI): domain Eukaryota; kingdom Metazoa; phylum Chordata; class Mammalia; order Eulipotyphla; family Talpidae; genus Scalopus; species Scalopus aquaticus. The sequence goes on along the minus strand of PVIJ01003811.1, from coordinate 27,536 downwards.
GTGCTTTTCATTATTTAGTTGGTTGAAACCTCATAACAAGTCAGGATGACTGGTGCTCAAGAACCATTGTGGGGTGGTGGTCCAACACCCAGACTGTAGGGTGATGTCTGGAGATGTGGTGGATGTGGAGGTTGCTACAGTAGACTTCTAAGGGCATAAGCCCCCCTGGGTGCTGCAGCTATTTGGGCAGAGGGAGGGATCTACCATCATGAACTGATCAAACTGATCAAAGAAAACCACCAGTGATGTTCTCCCAAAGGCTCAAAAATGAAACTACAGCTTCAGCTTCAGCCTAGTTCTGATCTCAGTAAGTTTGGTGGCAGTTGCTTTCCTCTGAGGCTGAGGCATAAGCAGAGTGGCCAGTGGGCTGTGATCTTGAGTTGCAGGCAGGCACCACAAGAAGTTGCATGTTGAATAGCAGTTACACTGTCCAGATGTATGTCCTGATAGGAGAAGAACTGGTGCTTCTTGGTACCTCCTCAGGTATGTCAGCTCTGTTGCCACCTAGCAGCCAGTATTGTTTATTATATGTGGCACTCACATACATAAAGTGAGCTAGAAACCAAGGGCAAGCCTGTTAAGTACAGGTGGGGGAAGGTCAGGTGCCTCTTCTAATGCCTAGATTATCATTCCTCACTGGATTATTTCTCAGACTGTCTTACCCTTTCTAGTGGTCTCACCTCCTCATGCAGATACTTCTTGTCAAGTTCTCAGTTCTCTCCCACATGTGGTTGCTCCTTCTGAGGCTGGTCCACTGTGTCTTGTGGAGGAAGCGATACTCCAGGATACTGCTAGTTTGCTATCTCAAATTCATTCTCCAAGATCTTTCTAGTATGCCTCAACTAAAACATCCAGGTAAGATTATATGAATTGTATCTTCAACTTAATGCAAACTATGTTTTAAAGCCAACACAGACCCAGATATTGTCACAACTGTAAATCATACCTCTTTGTATTTTTGGAGATTGAACCCACAGCCACTGTCACTACTTTTCAAAATCTTTTGGGCATGGGGAAGATGAATGTATGGCAAAGGGCACAGAGCTCCCATGCCACTTTAGGCATGCACTCTCTCCAAATCTTCACGTGTTTACCAACCTGGAAATGAATTATTACTGCTTTAAAGGTAATATCTCTTTATAATTGACTTTTAGAATTTCCAGTTTTAAGTTTCAGAAGTTTTTTCATTTACTGTCTCAATGTCTTCTTTATTAGTTATTCCTCCTAGAATTTATGGGACTTCTTAAATCAATAGCTTGATATCTTCCTCAAGTTTTAGAAAGTTCTAAGCTATTATTGCTCCAAAATTTGTTCCATTTTGATTGTATCTGTCCTCTCATTGTGCTTCAGGACTATTATTTCTCTACTCAACTTGTAGTACTCTATTTCAATGATATACCTTCTCACTGTATCCACTGTATCTCTTATTGTCATTTTTGTATTTTTTAATCATTTCATTTCTACATGATTCACTGAGAAATTCCAGGTAACTAAGTCTCTTTTCATCTGTGCATAATGTACTATTAAATCCATCCATAGCGTCATTAATTTCAGTTCCTATTTTCAAGTGTAGAGTTTCCATTAACTTTTTTCTTCTGCCAGTATTCTTCATCTGTCTTTTATCTTCTTGAACATTGTAATCAAATTTATTTTAAAGTATTTATATAGTTATACCTATTTCTGAAGCTCTCATAATATAATTTCTATTGCTATAGTTTCTGCTTGGTTTTCTCATACTGCCTTGCTCATGGGCTATTATATAGCTTAAAATTGTTAATAGAGATTATTTAGAGCCTAAAATGTGTTTTACCCACTATAAAAGCATTGAGGGCTTTTGTAAGGTATTTGAGGGCACAAGCACTATTGAATGCCTGACAACTTTAACAATCTGGTATTACTTTAATTGTTTGAAGGATTAAGATAATTCAAAGCTAAGATATAAGAACTTGTATATTTCCAGTTTACCTTATTTCTTAGAATATATCTCTTTGTGGTCTCATACCAAACAGTAATGCTCACTATTCTACCCATCACATTGGTGTGGTCTGGGCTAAGTTTTTTTTTTCCCCCCCTATAGCCACACAAAGATGTCTTAGCTTTTCAGTTGTTCATTTTAAAATAAGAAAATTCTCCCAGGGGAAAAAAGTATCCCTGAATTCCAGACTCACCTCTGGTCATCTTCCTCTCCTAAATGATGAACCAGTAATTCTTCATTACCTTGTTTGCTCTATAATACTTTCAAAATAATTTTGAAAAAGATTTTATTCAGTTTTCTAATTATCTTTTGTGAGAATATTGAACCAAGTTACATAGTTTATCATTATCATGGTGGAATGAGTATGTTAACAATCTTAGTAGTTAATAATTTATTAACTTATGCAAGAAAGACTATTAGCATATCCAACTTATTATTTCATTGGTTTACTGCTTAAGATGAACAAAAACAAGTTTTACTAAGTGAATTTGAAGAATATTCAAGAAACAATGAGTCAATTATGTAAAAACTTATGAGAGTGGAAATAATTAAATTATGGAGATTGCTCTAGCAGAATCATTTAGCAGAAACTGGAGAGATATCTTGAGGTGATGATGCATGGCAAATGGGGACTTTTTTTAAGATTTATTTATTTATGCATACAAGCTGGGGTACAGGCCAGAGTCATGAGGTGGCAAGAGGGTTCACCAGTGACAGAGTGGGGAGCAGAACAGGCAGATCGACGGAAGTACGCTGCTAAGGGAAGCAGCGGGCGAGGCAGGAGAGGTCTTCCTCACCATGTGGGAATCTCCCCAGCCAGCATAGAACTTGCGCTGCTGCTGCTGACAGCTCCACAGCACAGAGCTTAACTGATGCCCCACCAGGTAGGCTAAATGGGAACTTTTTAAAGAGTGACAGCAAAGAGGCAGTAGTGTTCTGAAAAGGAATGGTTAAGGGCAGACTACAAACTACTAGGTGGTCCTTAAATAATACCTACCCCTCAATCAACAACTTGCAATTCTTGCTGATGGTAACAATTTTCCCATCTTTTTCTCCCAAATTAAGCAATAGATACACATGGCAAACAATACTAAAGCATGTGTTGATCATGCTAATTTAGAGCCTGTTTGGAATTCCTTCTACTCTTAATATGTTCCCATATTTTATTGAGATCTTGTACCTAAGATTTGGGCAAAAGTAACTCAGATTTCTGCTCCTTCGTTGCAGTTATCCAATTAATGGAGCTAAAATGTAATTCAGACCCACTATTTTAGCAATTTATTGACTGCAAAATTGACAAATACTTAATTGACTTAGTTTTCAGAAATCCTATGACATTTTAATGTATCTATTATATAAATAAATGTTTGCTTCTTAAATTTCATGCTATTGGCAATGACCTCAATTTTAATTTATGAGTTGTGCAAACAAAAATGTGCTTGGTCTTAAATCAAAGAAAGAGTTGCAAACCTTCCTAGAATTATTAAACCTCTAGTAGTATTATCTTCCAAGAAAACCAATTACACCCTAATTTATTTCTTACTGGAAAAAGTCTTTCTGGAACACTGAGTTAATAATTCTGTAAACATGTGTTGAAAATTAAGTACCTATTTACCTGAATCTATACAAATATTATATAATGAAAAATTAAACATTATTTCCTGTAACTGATTCTTTACCTTACAATATTGGTACTGTGGTTGACCATAAAATGCCACAGTACCCCCAGTGAGTCTTATTCTTGTTATGGGTATATAAAGGTTGCATAGTCATAATCAAACTTTTGATTTTTTTTGGTGATTTTTCTCTAGGTATGTATCTATACTTTATATATATATATATATATATATATATATATATATATACTTTATATATATATACATATATACATATTATATATATACTATGCTTTATTATGTTATATGTAGAGTATTAAAATCTTGCATTTTATGTTTGATAACAATTTTTCTAAAAGGCTGGAAACAATATGTAATTTTGAGATCCTTATCATCTGTTTATTTTTGCCTCCACTAAAATTTTGATGTTAGAATATTTTGATGAAGAGATTTAATCTTCAGTCTTGAATTAGAAAACTGTAAAGGGTTCATAACCAATTTCTGTATTAAACTCAAGATTGAAAAGCATAATCAGTAAGGAAAGTACCAAAGAGATTTAAACTGTTAGTGCACAGAATTAAGGGTACCCTGGACCCCCAAACTTGCAAGCTCTAAAGGGGTTTGGCCATCTCTGTGTGCAAAGACAAAATGTATTTAGTGTAAAAGAACGTTAATAGGATTAGTGTGTATATAGAGAGAAGGGGAGTAGAAATGATGTTTCCCAATAAAACACCAATCACCTTCTGGGTAAAATGCCTGGTCAAATAGGGTTGGTCCGAAGCAGGGCTTCTGGGGCCTGAAAGGTTTCCACAAGTCTAAGGCACTTTCTTGACAGGGAACCATAGGAAGAAGGAGATGGGGCCAGGAAAATCTGGGATGAAAGGCGCAAAATCAAAATACAAATCAAGATAATAGCTGCCATTGTCAGCCTCCCCACATGTCTCTCACCCAAATGTCTCTCCTAGTGTCTCCTCCAAGTCCCGCCAAATCTCTGATGCAAGTCCAAAGCCAAGATGCAAATGTGCCCTTTTTCTCTACTTGTCTCTTTCTCTATGTGTCCCAGAGCCCACCTGCCTTCTGTGGGTGCTCTGGGCCTTCACCAGGCTGCTCAGTTCTGCCCATAGTTAAGTGATATGGGGAACATGGTACTTTGCCTTTTTATGGAGATGTCTCTGTTACAAAACCATTTGAAAAACAAGGATAGGATTTCCTGATCTGAAATCATAGACATTATTTTGGTGCAACCAAGTTACTTTTCTAGGTGTGTAGCATATTATCTTATTCACTACCACTTTTGTAAATGGTTACAAGTTACCTATGAGTAATCTTGATATTTCTAAAAAATCTGTGAAAATCATGTCATAGAAAATAACAAAATAGAAAAAGACACAAAATCAAAAGTTGCTTATTTGTGATTAAGTAGATAAATTTCTAGGAAGATTGGTCAAGAAAAACAAAATGGTAACATAATAATTAGAACTGAAGAGGACATAACTATAAGTGAAGCATAAATTTAAAAGGAAATAAGATATCAGGAATGACTTTATTCCAGTATATTTTAAAACTTAAGCAGGAAAAAATAGAAAAAAATATTTTTTACACTTCTTCAAAGGAGCTAGAAGAACAGAATTATTTTAGGATCATATAAAAATTAGCTCAATAATAAATGATTTTTTAAAGAAAAAATTTAAAAGAAGAAAATCTAGTAGATTTTTAGGTACAGACAATTCTAATTTTGCAGAAAATTTTCCAGAGGATAGAAAAATAAGAATCATTTCTCAACACATTTTATGTATCTTCTCTCGATTTGATATTTAAAAAGTGTGAGGGGAAGATTAATATAAGGAACATACATTGTGTACTATTTCATTCAAATATGCTAAGATTCTAAACAAAGTATTAACAAACTATTTCCACGTATATATAAAAGAATTTTTTAAAAACATTACCAAGTTAGATCTATCCAAAAATTTAAACTTGACATAATGTTATGGACTCTGTTAATGTCATTTGTATATTTACCAAATAAATGAGAAAAAAAATAAACTGCATACCAAACATGTTTAATGGTGAAATGTTATAGAATGTTCCCTTTAAAATCAGGAACAAGAGAATGATAGGCACTCCTAACACAACTATTAAACTCTTGTAATTTAAATGTGAAACTATATTAATAGAATAAAAAGTATAAATATAAATAAATAAATAAATGATATAAAGCAAGTTATAGAACTTATTTGTACATGATATTAATGTAAGATTAATCGAAAAGCAAATTGTTTTCATTAGTAGGAGAATGTGGTGAGGTTACTAGATATAATATCAACATAAAAGTCAATTGAATTTATATACAATTAGAAATTATAATTTAAAATATTTTTTAATATAACAACACAAACATGATAAAACAAAATAAAAATCAGCTGGACAACTGATTTTCAGGTTGAAAAAAAATAATTTACATCTCAAACCATACACAGAAATTCTAGGTGGATTAACTATGAGATACCACCTCACACCTGAGAGGATGGCACACATTAAAAATACAGGCAATAACAAATGCTGGAAACAATGTGGAGAAAAAGGAACTCTTCTACACTGCTGGTGGGAATGTGAACTGGTCCAACCACTATGGAAGGCTGTACGGCGATTCCTCAGACTGCTAAACATGGAGCTCCCATACGACCCAGCAATGCCACTTTTGAGAATCTACCCGAAGGACACAAAAACACTAATCCAAAAGGATACATGCACCCGTATGTTCATTGCGGGCACTATTCACAATAGCAAAGGTATGGAAGCAACCCAGATGTCCAAAAATACATGATTGGATGAAGAAGATGTGGTACATATACACAATGGAATACTATTCAGCATTCAAAGAAGATAAACACATGCAATTTGCAGCGACATGGATGGAATCATACTCAGTGAAATAAGCCAGAAAGAAAAAGAAAACTATCGAATGGTTTCACTTATAACAGGACTATAGGAAAACCAAATAGGAGAGAGACACTCAGCGGGGGTGGGGGGGGAAGATAAGGGCACAAAAGGGAATAGAAAAGAATACAAGGGACCATGGAGATGGATCACGGGTGTATTGGTGGTGGGCTACCCAAGGGGAATACAAAATGTAAAAGACATAAATAACAATAATATATATATGTTTACACATTAGAAAAAGAAAAAAAAGAAAGAAATTCTAGGTGGATTAAAGACTTCATTATGAAAAAAAAACTTTAAAATGCTCATAAAAACTTTTAATAATATCTTAATAACCTTGGTGTAGGCAAAGATCATTTATAGAAGATAGAAAAGCATCATTCATATGGGAAATGTGTTTTAATTTGGGGATTACATTTTTGCTTTCCCAGTATGCACATTTTCTACCCACCTTCCACAAACCACTCTTGCCAATACCATATGGGAAAATATTAATGGTCTTTTCTATGTTAAAATTCAAACTTTTATTCATTAAAGACCTTTCAAAGAGAAAAGATAAAGCACAGAGAAAATATTTGACGCGTATATAACCAATGTAAGAACAGTATTAAATGTCTATAAATAGGGCCCCCCCGGTGGCGAAGCGGTTAAGCGCTGCGCTGTGGAGCTGTCGGCAGCGGCGACTCGAGTTCGTTGCCCGGCCAGGGAGAATCCCACATGGTGCGGCAGACCTCTTCTGCCTTGCCCACTGCTCCCCTCAGCAGTGTATTTCTGATCTGCCTGTTCTGCTACCCGCTCTGTCTCTGGTGAACCCTCTCGCTGCCCCACGCCTCTGGCCTGTACCTCAGCTTGTATGTATAAATAAAAAATAAATCTTTAAAAAAAATGTCTATAAATATTTTTAAATGACTCCTGAAAATCAATATAAAAATTACAAATAATCCAGGACAAAATGCACCAAGAGATATATAGATATTACACATAGGATATATGAATGCCCCATAAAACAGTGTATGTAAACAGAGAAATACAAATATAAAATCACTAAGATATCAACCTGATTGGCAATTAGTGTCAAAAAATATTCTGACAATATGAAGTATTTCAAGTGAATGGAACAGTGAGAACTCTTAAATATTCCTGACTGGATATAAATTGGTATAGTTACTTTAGAAACAACTCCAGTATTGACTAACAAATTTGAAGATACACAAATCCTATGACCCAAACATTTCATTCCTTGCATATATTACAAAAGACATTTTACATGTACATTAGAAGATTTAAACAAGAGCAGCACTGTATAAAATAACAAAACAATAAACCTTGAAACAGCTATTGGGGTGGAAAAATTCTGGTATATTTGTATACTCCCGTGTCATTTAGTGTTAGGGATACCTTCTGAGAGATGCCTTATTAGGCAATTTTGTCATGTGAATGTCACACTATGTAATTACACAAACCTAGATGATATAGACACCTACAACACACCTAGGCTACATAATAAAGCTGTTGGGACCACTATTATATATATGATCCATCATGGATCCAAATGTTGTTAAGAAACACATGACCCTATAATGAAAACAATAAAGCACTGATGAGTGAACAACACAACACATGTTAACATTGATGAAATTCACAAATAAAATTTGAACTCCAAAAATGTAAGTCATAAAGAATATATCTTTTATGATTTTCTTTATACAAATTTCAAAGCCATGTAAAACAAAGCAACACATGCCTAAGGACTCTGGTACATTGCATTACTTATTCATAATACTTACTACCCTTTCTATCTTTGTTATGAATTGCACTTCCTACAACACTGAAGTCAGTCTCTGCCTTGTCACATTGGTAATAGAATGGGATGCATGCCACTTGTAAGAAACTTTGAGTCATCATGAGCTTCTGTTATTATCTTCCTCCATCTGCTGCAGGCATGGTATGTCTCCGTTAGGAGCTATTCTCTTCATCCTAGAAGAATCAAACAGGAAATAAAACTCCAGCCAATCATACACAACATAGAACTATGTAACATGAATGAGAAATTATTCTCTGATTTTGTAAGTCATTGAGTTTAGTGATAATTGCCTCAGGATAGATGCTGCCATAACAAAATTCTCTAAAATATATCCCACTAACTTTGTGGCAGAGTGGTGAGTAGCAAGGAGGTTAGAAAGATGGCAACCCATTAGGTAGTGGGTTGATGTATTTCACCAAATTATAGCTACAATAACATAAAAAACAGATAATATACTGAATGACCTTGTGACTTTAGGCAAATAAATTGGAGTACAGAATATTACTAGCATGTTCTGGTTGATGTTGGCAGCATTTAGCATAGTGGCACTGAAGAAGGAACTTACTAACAATGATTGGCTAATTTGTAAGTAAAAGCAAGAAGAAATAAAAGGAAGTCAGACAGCTGGAGAGTAGAGGGTTAGAGGATGCAAGTTACTCTTATATCCAGAAGTAAAACTGAGAAAACTCTCAATGACAAAAGCTGATTAAAACTCAGATATGGGGAGTCATAAACCAAATCTTAGCAGTGCCTTTTGTTGAATAGGTTATAGCAATAATTTGTAAATCTTTTCAAGTGCACAAATAAAAGAACCCAGTGGTATGGCTCCCTCACAGAAGTCTGATAAACTCAAAAAAAAATCCTCTATATAAGCTTAGAGAAAAGGGGACATGTGTTGAGAATTGCCAATGTGACTGTTGGTTCCAAAAACCTAAGAAGTTGTGAAAGAATCACTGCCAAAATAGCCATCAAGCCGGATGAAAAGAGATAGTGTCTGGTCTGAGAGCAGGAAGCAAGAAACTGTTAGCCCCCACAGGAGCATGTTCTCCATGTTCTTTTCAGATGTATTAATAGTTCAGAAAGGATAATGGACAAAGAAGAACTTCTCAGAGGTTAAAGTCAAGTGTTGTCTATAATCATGAACTGGGGAGTTAGAGGGTAGAATGAGACTGATCAAAAGGCATTTCTTACCTTCAACGGTGGTGGATCCTCACAATGCTGATCCAGTGGGATTTCAGAAGTGATAGGGTTGGCAGACAGTTTAAGTTTTAGTTCATGGGGCTACAACTGAGGAAGATCTATAGCTGGATCCCATGATAAAGTGATCTTAAAATTCTGAAGAGAGAATCTGATGCTGTGATTGGTTGCATCATTTAAGCTGTTTTCCTGAATGAGGGAAGTATGTTGCTATGTGAAAGGATCAGAAATGAGTATTTGTGGCCAAGAGAACAGACTGTGATTAATTTTATTACTGTTTTCCATTGTTCACTACCTTTTCCTATCAGGGATATACTCCCTGTATCTTGCAATATCCTTCCTTTCAATATCTTCCCTACTGATGACAGGTTTGGTCAAAGAAACTTGTTGGAACTGATGTGTGCCACTTTCTGTTAGAAGTTGTAAGAACCATTAATTACGTGGTTGTTACAGTGGTCTTTCTTCTTTGCATTGAGACTGAGATAAGGGCTACTCCCTTTGCCTGAGTCCTAGAATGAAGAAGACATGATACAGAGTCAAAGCTGCTCACACACATATGACCACCCTGCACCCAATGTGCACTTTGGAAAATGTCAACATTTCTGGGTCTAAGTTACCACTGCTGTGTAACTTAGCAAGGCAGATAAATGCAGGAATATACGGTAGTGAGAAACCTGAAGTAAATGAGAATGAGAGAATTTTAAAGACAAAATTTGGGATGATGGTTTCTGTTAGTAGGGAGATGGCGGAAGCACATGGATATTTTGGTGGTGGTTATATGGGTCCTCCTTTTTCCTTGTAAATATGATACTGGGTTAACAGATAGATGATGATTATGTGAGCATATTAGTAGTACATTACTACATACATTCATTAGTATTAGTACATGTACATACATGTGTGTACACATATATACATTTATATACTTACATATAGACATGCAAATTCTATATGCAAATATAACTTTATACATGTATATTTCCATATAAATATATTTCTATTATATACGAATATATTATTTGTATCAGATATATTTCACAATTCTAAAATAAAGAAAATATGCTAAACTTATGAAATAATAAACTGAATATTTCAAAAATTATACTAAGCTGACAGTAGAAGGACTAAACTCACACAAAGGCAAGGGAGAGGGAAAAACAGCAGAATTTGACTTAGTAGAATGGAAAAAGCTGAATCCTAGACTGAAAGCTTGGGAAGGTCAGGTTCAAGATGATTCAAACCAAATTACTACAGGAAAAAAAATCATGAATTATCATCACAATATCCTTCTAAAGATGGATATTCAGTTAATGCTAAAATCAGGAGAGTTACCTTAAAATCCTATATTTGCATTTAGATGCCTAGGTCCATTCTTCCAATCACAAGCAGCTGAGTTTTTGCTTATTCTCTACTCTGCAAAAGACTAGAGGTTTAATTCTATAAATAATGAACTACAGGACAGCAGGCAGAGCTGATCACAAAACTATCATCCTAAAAAATAGAGAGAACAAATAATTCACATTGAGAAATATTCCTCTAGTTTATACCATATGCAATACCAGAATACTCTGAAAGAATAATTAATTAACGCTACAGAGAGATGACTGATCATTCTTCTAGGACTGTTATGCCTTCTAAAATAAGGATATCCTCAATTTAGTCATTCAAAATTTCCTGAGTGGCTACTATGTGGCAAGAACTGTCCTAAATGAAAGAGATATGAGAAACAAATTGCCTCTTGCACTGTTAAAGGGGATGCAGAGGCATTAAAAAAATACTTACACCAATAATTATAGTACAATATGTGTTCCATTGGTGACCAACCATTCTGGTAAATGTTTTGTACATTATCATGAATGGCTCCAGTGCCTCCCAGCTAAATGGCACCGTTGAATATAAATAATGGCCTCCCACTTAATGTTTTGTTATTCCACATTTATTATTAAAATTGGCAAAATAAAAGGAGGACTCTTATGGAACATACTTATCTAGAAGGCCCTACTTATGAAATTCAAAACAGTTGAAACTATCATTTCTTTCTTGAGGTCAAGTGATGTTTAAACCTATTAAATTAAAGCCAATTAACGCAACTGATTTTCCACATTTGTAGAACAAATGAGGGACAGTAAAAGTAATCATCAAACCTATAATAGTATGTAATACTTGCTGTGTTTTACCTGATAAAATTATTATTTTAGAGAGTTGGGATGAGAGTCAGTTTTCAGTGAAATTTGGAATGCAACCTTTTCAGATGACAATATTAAGACTCAAAGCTAACACAGAAATTGTTTTTCTTCTGTTAAAACGGCAGGATCTGGGGTCTTAAATTTGGATTATGGCAGTAAGGGACAGGCATCCCGTATTTAAAGAAATCACCTACAGAGTGGAAGTTAAAAGAGAGTCCTCTTTATGTATTTTGAATTCTTCAAGAGTATCTATCTTGTACAAAGCAGTCTTTTTTCTTTCCTTACTCTGCTCTTTCTGTCTCCCTTGTGCTCTTTCCCTGTCCTGTCCCCCATTACAAACTTCAAGGTGACCTCCTCCTCGTGGTGGGTAAATGATGTATGAGAGAGACCACCCGGCTGGGCCTACCACACTGCAAGTGCCACCCGGTCTTGTAGGGTTCAGGAAGCCCCCCCCATTTAGAATGCTTTGTATTTTTTGTTACAATTGTTCTCCCAGCACTGGATAAAAAACATGGCATGAACAATAGAGCTGTGTGAGATTTAAAATATCTGAATACATAATAATTTCACCCAGCTTTCAGAAAAATACTAAAAAGTAAATAACAAAAACCACTCCTCAGAATGTGAACCTAAATTTTCGGTCACTTTGGAAGCATTTTCTTCTTTTTCTGGTTTTTCATTATCTAGGCCAGTTGGCAATAAAACAGCATTTAATTATACATAAACGTGAGAACTCTGTTGAGAGACTATGGGTTATGATCTAGTCAGAACTAGTTTGGGGCCAGAAATTTTTCATTCTTAATGCCTTCGTTCTTATCTGCTTTTCCCCTGTTTATTTTGCACCTTTATTTTCCCCTGTGGTTTCCTTTTTCTACTTAAAAAAATTTTTTTTTGGTATCTGGTCTTCATTTTTCTGTCCCTTTACTAAGACACAAGTGATTTCTTTAAAGGGGAAAAAAAAAGAAAATTATTTTGTTTGGGAATAATCACCAAAAATTGGCTATTTTTTTGCAGAAATGTAAATTGTAGTCACATTAATGAGATCACATTTTATAGGGAACGGTACTTTCAGAGAAAGTATGATAAAAACATGCTCCATTTAAACCCGAAGCTTCTCCTGGAAATGCATTGTGGGCTTCATTTGAATAAAATTTATCCTGTGAATCTGTTGCTTCTTGCGGATTTTGAGAAAGTACCCTGTTCTTCCTGTCAGTGGCAGGCAGCATCTCTTTAATTTCTTTTCAATAATATTGCAGTACTTCAGTACTCATTTTAAAGATAGATAGATTTTTTTTCTCTCATAAAGAAGAACATTGTGGGGGAAAAAGCGCTGGATGTGATTTCAAAAAATGTCAAAATATGTCAAACGCAGATACCACTCAAGGGTTTCATTAACTGAAGCTTTGGTGATAAGTGTCATCTTGTCAAAGACCCACCCATCTCTTCCAATACATTACCAAATGTACTAATTTCCTTGCCGAGCTTGATGTTTATTGTATAGCTGAAATTGAAAATGGTCGGTAATGGAGTGAGCTTCAATCCAAGACCAATTCTGAATCTAAATTACTTGCTTCTTTCAATAGCATCGACAGAGGAGAGCTTTATGCACCTTGTACCTAATCAACCCTTACTGTGACCCTAAATTCAGCAGTCTTCAGAGATTAATAATAAAATCCTCAGTTCAAACAATTATTTGCCCTGAACAAGTTGCCCATTTCTTATGCTGAGAATGAAAGAATGTGACATTATTTTTTAAAAGCTCTGCATGTTGTGGCCCACCATTTATTTTTGATCTCTGACCCCCCCGATGCAGCCTGATTGCAAATCCCACATGCTTACTTGAATTTTTTTTTGGGGGGGGGTAGTTATGAGGAGATTTCTTTGTTAGACTTTTAACATGCTTGTTCTCATTCCATATTCCCTTCTGGTGATTTTCACAAAATAAATGAGATATGTTTTATCAAAATATATACTTTTAAAGTTTTGGGTGTAAAGCTCTGTCAATCATGGAAAGCATGATCTAATTCTGTCTGTACAAAGTCACTCAGAGTCTCTATGAAAAACAAACTACCTCTATTTTCTCAAATAAAAGTCAAATTCAGAAAATGGCTTATTGAGACTCAAAACATAATGTTTTAATGAAATGTTTTTCTTCGTTCTATTTGGAGTGTATCTTAAAATGCTTGAGTGAAATCTGAGCAATCAAATTCTCTTTTTCATATTTACAATGCAAAATATACCTTTATATTCAATTTAAAATTTTTGATTTGCTATCTTCAACTTCTTTATATCTAATTAGCATTTATTAGTACGGTTATGATGATAGAAAGGCTCTATCCCTGCTCCTTATAACTTTAGGGCACTGGGAGAGAGTCCTGAAACAAAACAGTAAAGGAAATATCTGGACAACCTAAATAGTTTATTTGACTCATCAGGGAAAATAAGTCCTATGTTAAGGCTCCTGCTGGGGCAGGGAAGAGACCTAGGGTACATTGGTACTCTAGAAACTCTGTCTGAAATTTGATATTGTCAACATTTTCTCTAGCTGTCTGTTTCTGGAGGAAAACCCTCCCTAGGAATTGCCCTGGTTGACAGAATGAATGTCTCTGGGAGATTCTCCTGCCTCTTGAAGGCATTATTTTATGCCCAACAGCAATAATGGCCATCTAAGTATTGATTATATAATATGTCTGCTGAGGTAGCAAGTGTTGTTGCAAGAGGACAAGAGGATGAGAAACTAGGTTATCTATGAACTATCTCAGCCATTGAGCATTTCTTGCAGCAAGGGTCAACATACAAAGCTATCTTTGGACCTTATTTTACTTTATTCTGTGATCTCAGTTGATGGATAATACAATGAGATCGCCAGCATGTTCCAAGTCCTTTGAAAACATGTTTACCATGTAATGGGCATAAGTTGCTTATCACCACAAGGGGACAGTAGTCTTATGAAGGTCCGATACAGGAAGAAGGCTAGAAATGGCCCCGGGTGTTGCCTTATTAGGACATCCAGATGCTAATTAACAGCAGTGAATTGGTTAAATAGACTTTGAAAGCAGTCAGGACATAATCTAATACTTTTTCTTTCATCCAAAAAAAAAAATACAATAGAAGATATATAGTAAGTCTGCTGTGTATAGTAACAGCAATAAGGGCACTGAGCTTTTATTATGAACTGAATTACATCCCTGTGTGGGGACACTAGACAGCCTATCGTGTATTAAGAATTCAGCTGAGATCACAAGCTTGCCTCACCTAAACCTTCTGTGATGTGATGAGAATGACTTTTGGTAACCATACATCAAAGAGGGTCTAGCGGGCTAAACAGTGATTGATCCATTCTCCTCTTTCAAGTCCTCTCTTCAAAAATAGCTTTAAAGCAATCATCTAATAAGTGTCAGAATAGAAGATAGAAAATGTTAGTACAAGCACTAGATTTATGTCTACACTAGCTAAATTTTCTGCAAGCCGTTCAATGACTAAACAAGGTTTTTAGAGTAAATAATAATCTCATAAGAGGCAAGAAGTACCCGAATGGCTGCCATTGACAAAATCAGTGCTGAGATTTAAGGTGATTTACGGCAAAATACTATGATTTGCTCTACTAGCAGAGGATTCTGTTTAGTTAATTTTATTTATACACAAAATCTAGTATAGAAGTTAGCTTCTTTCACACCCAAAAGTAATAGTGTTTTTATAATATTCACAAAACAATTTATTATGTTCCTTCTAAGATGAAAGATGAGTTAAAGGACTAACCAATGTGAGTGACCCAGTGCAGTGGTCATTAGAGCTGTTCATAAATATTGCAGTTCTCATCCTCCTTTCTGTGCCCCTTGAAGTCAACCCTGGCCATACAGTTTGCTTTGGACAATGAAATATAAGACCTATGTCACATCTGGGTAGAAACTTTCAGAGCTGGGAGAAAATTTGACACAACCCTATATTTCTGTCTTATATTGTGGAGGCGTCTGTTAAGAGGGAGCCTCCTTCAGCCTGGATTCTTCAGTCATTAGTATGAGCAGACCTTCCAGCTAACCTAACTGAACATGAGGGAGAAATAAAACCTGCATATGTTAAATCACTGAGATTTTAGAGCTATTTGTTACCAGACCCTAACCCAATCTATCCAGACAGATACATCCAGTGACATCATATGCCTTAAAGTTCCATTAGGGGTCTAAGTGATGTGAAATGCTAGCGTCGGGCATTGTCATGGATCATATACCTTCACTCATCCAGGCAACAAGTATTTATTAAGTATGTATTATGTTCCAGGCAGAGTAGATGGGGAGAACAAATCATTGCTGATTGTAATTGTCACCCTTTGTTACCCCTTACCCCTTTGCTAAATTCTTGCAAAGTAGAGTAAGGCTTAAAGTAAGGCTTAAAGTAAGGCTATTGATTTAATATAGTTAAGATAAAAAGTAACCTAAGATTAGTGAAGATTTCACATTTTTTTGAGTGAACGACAATGTTTTAGAGGGCGATATATTGTAGGGGAAAATGGGATCATTTCAGAAAATTCTGAGATTTCTCACATTAGCCAAAATCTAGTTCTTAATCCCTACAACCCAGTCATTCCTACTCACATTTCTCTTGCTCAGACTCTGTTCATTGCCTTAAACACTCCTCTTAGTCTCTTCTTATCTTTCAAAAACAGCTCAAATGTCTTCTCTTCCATGAAATTTTCCTGTCTCTGACTACCCACAGCATCAGATACATTCCTTTACTTGATATTCATTTAAGTCTGCTTTACATTATGACTATTGCTTACATGATGTAACTTCCTGCTACAAGATTCACCCCCCACACACCAAAAATAATACTACACATTCATTCTGAATAAAGATTTTGTTTTATTCTGTTTTATATACCTCCTATCTGATTTCCTCCCCACCACCCAATACATGTTAAATGATATTTGAATTGATTTGACAGATTTGTTTGGGTGTGATCTTGGATTTCTTAAAACAGTTTGCCACTGCCCTGCCCTGGTTTGGAATATTGAAGAAACAAAGAAACCCTTTCAGCTGTAAGAAGAGCGGTTCTGAAGCTGATACTTTTGGCTACTCTTGGGGGAATTAGTTCTCTCTTGGCCAAGGACCAAAGTCTGCCTCCTGAACACCCATCACACTTAGCTAATTTCCATTCTCCCCAGGGACTGAGACAGAAAGACAAAAGAGGAAGGAAGTAGGCATTTCAGAAGAGTAACCCACCCACAAAGAGCTAGTTGAAAGGAAGAAATAAGGAGGGGAGGAGGGAGTTGGTGTTAAAAAATAAAAAAACTACCAAATGAATGCAGAATTTAAATTGCATTTTATTATCCATCTTCTCTGCATCATACCAATAATCTCTTGACTCGGTATCTCTCTCCACTATAAAAGTCCTGACTGCTCAAAGCTCCCTGCTATTGGAGTAGTAATCAGAAACACTCAGTGTTTGTTCCAAAGATGTCAAGTCACTCTATTCAGTCCTCTCTCCCCTTCTCATCGTCACTTTCTTACACCTCAGCACCCACCGATGGGGACACCTGCTCCTCCTTGAAAGTTTAACACCATGAGCTGAAAATAGGAGAGAAACATGGATTTTTTTTTCCCTTCTCCTGGTATATCAGCCACATTGACCTCTTCACCACTCATTGAAAAAAATTGAAAAAAAAAAAAGTGGGGCCTCTCTGGTGGCTCCTGCCTCGCCCACTGCTCCCCTCAGCAGTGTATTTTGGTCAATCTGCCTGTTCTGCTCCCCACTCTGTCTCTGGTGAACGCTGTTACTGCCCCACACCTCTGGCCTGCACCCCTGGCTTGTATGCAAAGATAAAGAAATCTTTTTAAAAAATTTAAAATAGAAAAAAAATGAAAAAAGCACCATTGACTTTAATTTTAGATACATGGAAGATCAAATCCAAGTTCTCCCACAACCTGCCTCAGAATGTCACTCAAATATTTAGCCCATTGAGTTCATAAAGTAAAATGAATTACAACTGTATAATGTGATTATTTTCAGGATGGGCGAAGTAGAGTTGTAAAGTCAGATGGTTGGTCCTAAATAAATCTTACTATTATTTCTAATACATGTTCATAGCAAAATATTTTTAGTTTTCTTTC
Source organism: Scalopus aquaticus (assembly GCA_004024925.1). Lineage (NCBI taxonomy): Eukaryota > Metazoa > Chordata > Mammalia > Eulipotyphla > Talpidae > Scalopus > Scalopus aquaticus. Next base: position 9,708 of record PVIJ01003811.1, on the reverse strand, counting down.
TCTGTGATCTTCCTACTGTGATGATTTTAGTGATTTCCCAATGATTTCATGTCTAATGGTTTGCAGTCCTTCCTAAGGAATCTTTCTAAAACTAAAGATCAATGACACTATCATATAAATCCCTTCAACACCTCCACAAGTAATAAAACTTTTCAGTCATTCTTGGGGATCTGTAAGAAAAAATCTTAACACAGTTTAACATATGAGGTCTGCAGCAATCTGGCATCTCTACCCAGTATTATTACTCATTTCCCCTCTGTTTATAACTGTGAGAGATTGTTTATCTAAGGACTACCAAAGAATCATACCTCCCAAAGAATGTGTAGTAATTCCCTTCCAGGCTGAGGCTAGACTTGGCCATCTGACTGACTTTGACATTAGCACATGTGACCTTAGCAGAAGCTAAACTAGTGTTTACACATTGGGGCTTCCCCCTTTGAAGCTTTGCTTTCACCATATAGACCAGTACGGCCTGGTACAGCCTCTAAAGAATAAATGGTTTCTTGGAGAGAGATGCCCAACCATCCCAGATGTCCCAGCTGAGCCAAATCCTACCCAGACTTCCAATTGGAATATAGTTGTTTAAGCACACCTGGCCAAAACCATCAGAAAAATCATCCAGACAACCCACACAGTAAGGGAAATATAAAAGCATTGTTATTTGAGACCATGTTTCAAAGTAGTTTTTCATAAGTAATAATTGATACAGTATCTTTTATCTCCAAAATAATGAGCAACTGTAGTTCTATGAAAACATTTTGTCATCTCCACATTCTTTTGCAAAAGCTGTTTCTTGTGCTTATGGTGCCTTCCCACCTGTCTTTGTATCCAGGGTATGTAGCAGAGATTGGCATATACCAACTGTTCAATAAAGACTGAATGAATACACTTAAAATTTCAAAATATGCCACAGAACCTCCAAAGGTATAAACTAAACTCACCAATGTTCTTACTGGGATTTTAGAGAGTTATACTTCCATGTTTCTGCTTTTATAAAGGAAAATAATGGTTTATATGCAACTACATCTTCACTTTTTGTATGAGCATGTGAGCAAGCTTTGTCTTATTTGAAGTCCTTAGACACTCATATTTAGAGGCCTTTCACACACTGTAACAAGTGCAATGAGGTGTACCCACACCCCATATTAAATATATTTACACATACATAATTTTTGAATTGAGTTGATTTACATCTCACTTGTTAACATCATTTAATGTTTGTAACCTTTTAAAAATATTTTTGCTATTTTTTGTCTTGTAAAAAGGACACATTCACTTTGAAAGCTATCACAGAAAATGCCTTAAATCTTTGAGATTTTGATTTTAATAAAAAAATAGAACCTGTTCTTATGCTACTAAATTTGCAATTATATTATCCAGAACTAGCAAAAATGTTGCGGAGAATAGTACTCACAAACTGTGGAGTGAGAAAAAAATTGGGGTGAATTTTGGGAGAGAGTTTTGGTACATGTATTACAAACTGTAAAAAAATACCGATTTCCTTTAATCCAGTAATTCCATTCCTGGAAGCCTAATTCATAGAAATACTCCAAAAGGTAGGGGCCTCCGTGGTGGCGCAGCGGTTGAACGCTGTGCTGTGGAGCTGTCCGCAGTGCGTGATGCGAGTTCGACGCCCAGCCAGGGAGAATCCCACATGGTGCGGCAGACCTCTCCTGCCTCGCCCGCTGCTCCCCTGAGCAGTGTATTTCTGATCTTGCCTGTTCTGCTCCCCACTCTGTCTCTGGTGAACCCTCTCGCCGCCCCACGCCTCTGGCCTGTACCCCAGCTTGCATGTATAAATAAATAAAGCTTTAAAAAAAAAAAAGAAATACTCCAAAAGATAGAAAAATAGGGACAAGAACAATGAGAAGCCATATTTGTTTTGAAAAGTGCTCAGGGGTGGGCGGGGTATAGAGACACACATCTGAGGAGGTGTGACCTGTTCCTCTGCATCAGATACAGGGCTGTAAACCAATATCGCCTCAAATAAGCAAACAAATAAAATGGAAAATAAGTTAGATTCCCATCACTGGGCACTTGCTTCATTCAGTTTTGGTGCATCCATTCACTGAAAGGTCCTGTGTTCATTAAAAATAATACCTATCAAAACTATCATGGAAAATGCAGAAAAGTAAATACTAAGAGAAAAAAGGATGCATATTTATTTGCCTCTCATGTTGACAACAATGTAAAAATGTAAATGTAAAGATAATTACAGGGAATTTTGGGTCATTTTCTTCCTTAGTCCCCCAAATTTTATTTAATATTATATTGGCTTTTATGATTTAAATGGAGTTTTTAGAAAATAAAGAATAATATGCATATTGCTATATAAAATATAGTATTTCAAAAATAATTTTGAAGCTGGCTTTTAATTGAATTCTCACAATACTAGCCCCTTGTCATAATTGCTATTACATTATAGAATCCAGAAATCATGTGTTTTACCATTTGGTTCATGCCATATCTTTAATCAATACTTACAAATAAACTTTGCAGGGGCTTTATGAGTCATTGTACCTTATAAAATATTTTTAATTGAGTTTTTTTAATTAAATTATTTTTGTGCATATTAATAGCACTCATGAATTTTGTGAAAATTGTTAGCACCCATTAGCATTTGCATGAGGCAATAACTACCTAAATTGAGAGGAATTTCTCATAATAGTGAACTCCAGGTCATGAAGGGTTTATGTATTCCATTTAAAGAACTTTAGTCTGAAGGATTTCATCCCAGTCCTAGACACATGCCCCTCCCTCCAAACACATGAACAGTAAGCTTCCATGACTTCAGCTCTTCCTACAGATTGGAAGACCTCCAAAATCTCCCTCTCCCACCATTAGGACTTTCACATGGTATAATTACACATTTCTAGATATACTTCTACTGCTTGATGCGTGTTCATTGAAACACAATCTACCTAAAATTGCTGCAACTAATTCTTCTGACTTTCATGTGTTTCATATCAGTCATTTAAACTCCCCCAATCCAAAAATTAATGATTTCTCTTCTCCTTCATGATATATCAAGTCAGAAAGTCCAGTCCTTTTTGGTAATGTTTCTCGGAACAAAATTGTTCTCTTTTCTCCACCCTACATACACGTTTAGTTAGACCTTATGCTACTTCAAAAGTCTTCCAATTAGTCTTTCTGCCTCTTCTCTTTCTCACTGTCCAATTGATATATATATATATATAACAATGTCTGGAGTGGTTGTACAAATCCCCAGGATGCTCGAGCTGTCAGCACATTACTCATTAACAACTGACTCAAATCGACTCCAGCTTTCAAAGCTCTGCCTAGAATTTAGAGCCAACTTACTTTCCTAGCATCATTCTCTCAAGATTGCCATACTACACAACTCCAAGGGCACCATCTGTGTTATTTATCTATAGGCTATATGACCTGTAGGATATAACCCAGTGTGAAATGTGTGCCATGGAGTTGTGCAACATGGGGCTCTGTAGCCCTGCCTTGTCCACACCCCTCAGACAAACCCCATTCTCTAAAAAGTTCCTTTCTGCCTCCGCATCTTTCATCCATCTTTGCTTAGCAAGTCTTGCTATTTATTCATATCTTCCTCTTGGAAGCCTTTCCTCCTTTTGCTAATCCTTTTCTTCTTTCCTGTTATCACTCTAATTACATTGGTTAAGTTCATGTATTGAGATAGATCAGAATCAGAAAAATAATTTTTAATTCTTCCTAATTTCAACACTATCTCCACAATCTTGCACGTATTACTTTACGTCCTTAAACCTCATTGACCTGTAAAATAGAAATGATATTACAAATTCCACAGAGATTAAACAAGATCATAGATGTGCTATAACACACTTAGTATGGTTTCTGGCATATCATCAACTGTTTCACGTATGTTAGTTCTAGTGATGGAGGTGGCAGCTACAGATGAGGTGTTGGTCGTGGTTTCTTTTTACTCTCCGAACTGGGAAAGCAGAGTGTGGGAAAAAGAGTGTTTGCTGGGCTCTGCCACTTACAGGGGTGTAAAAAGTTGAACAAGTTCAGTTCTTTTTACCTTTCTGAACTTCCTGTTCTAATAAAACGATTAAATGACATAATGGATAAGAGAATGCTCTGTAGACAAGGCAGACTATATAAATGTGACATGCAAAATTAGATGCATGGGATAACAGATTTTCATTTTTCTCTTTCTCTCCTCAGGGTCTTATGCCACCATGTAGATAAGTATGCTTAATTTACTACTCTACAAGCTACTCAATATATAAGCAAGACTTTGTATTGGCATCCAAAGAGTAACACAACATGGTTGTTTTGTGCTTTTAGAGTTTGCAAGGCCTTTAGAGTTAGTTTGCTTTAGTGCTTCGTCTGTCTCTTAAGAAATTCAGCAGCTGACAGATCTGTACTTGATTTTTCAGGATCATCTCCCATTATTCCTTGCTAACTCTTCATATTAACACCTCATAAATTAAAAAATACATATACATTTCTGTTATTAATTTGTAAATGACCAAAACTTTAGCAGCCCAGTTAAGGAAATTGAGTTTGCTTAAATACGATGGGAGAATTAGAAATAATGACTACTGGAATTTAGCACCGTTTTTCTGTTAATATCTTCTTTCTTTAAAAAAAACAAAAACAAAAAAACAGCAATCATTGAATTGCACCTCGCTCCTTTTGAGAAGAAAAGAGTAAGGATAGTCACTGACATAGGGCAAGCAAGTGGATCAGATATGTGGAACTAAAGTAGAGAGGGCAGAAGTGGGAGCAGACATCTGCAAACTGGGAGGGCCTGTTTGCACTTCTTTAATGCCACTCCACTGTTGTCATCATAATGACTCGTTTCATCTGCCTTTCCCTACCTAACTGTAGAGTGTTCTATGTACCATTTCCACTGATAACCCATGGGCAACGAAAGACACTGGGAGTTGTTTGAGGAGAGGGATTCTGTTATCTACACGTTTAAGTTCTACTTAGTACCCAGTAAATCCTTTTAGAGATTTCATGATGATGGATAGATAGGTAATTTTTTTAAAAAGGGAATAAATACTGATCGCAAACCAGAGTATGTGTGGAAGAAAAGTATGACACTTAACTCCTCTGCTACCAAGGTTCAATCATATTTTGTAGTGACTTGCAGAGTTACCTTGGGTTCATTTTATTTTAGCATTCTTTAATCCAGAGCTTAAGAACTGGTAGTCAGTGGGCTAAATTCAAAAAAGACACCTGTTTTATTTGTCCGTGCCATATTGGCCCACTGTTAGATAAAGAAATAAATATATTCATGTTATATTGAAATCTTCACCAACACTTAAAAATTGGGCAAAACCACATTTTAAAAGAATCCCAACTTTTCTGGGAAACTAAGTAATAATAGGCCTATATTTCCATACCCTACAGATAGGACAGATGCTGTCCTGTGTGCCACAGTAAATAGTCATTGGCACATGTAATAGTTGCCGTTTGTCACTCATATTCAAATATTTAAAGATCCTGATTTATACCTGTTACTCATGTTACCTGCTTGGCACCACTGGGCCCCATTTACTCAAGAATTATACAAAAGTGTTCACATCAGCATGACTTATAATGCCCTAAACTGCAAGCCATCTATATGTCCTTCAACACCAGATTGAATAAATTGTGATATATTTTAAATGGAATATTACACAATGAGTAAATAAAATACAACTATACACACACAAATATGCCTACACAAAATAACCCTGACTTTAGCCAGTAACACAGCCCCTACTAACAATAAAGGAGAGAAAAAGATCAAAGAGAAATTATAAGAAACTAATAATGACAGAGCTTTTGTCACACATAGGGACTGTGCTGTTTTATATTCCCTCACCACATACTCTATGGATAAGGAACTAGTCGTATCACAATTTTATAACTGAAGGAACTGGTTTAGATGTTAGGTAACTTGTCCAGGTCTGTAGTTCATAAGTATTTATAATCTAAATTTTTCTGCTTCCAAAGTCTATTGCTGGAACCACTACTTGCCTTTGTATACTTTCTTAACATATAAATGATGAAATCAGCACTATAATAGACTTTCTTCATTTCATAGAAGAAGCAAATAAATATTGATTAACTACACTCAAGCAATTTTAAATTAGGCAGTCAATTTTGAAGTGCTCCAAATCTTGCCTATTTGTGTTCATGCAGTGCTGGGTTGGCATTAATAATATGCCTGGGTAAATTCCCACAGCATTTGGTAGTTTGAAACATCCAACATACAGGTGGGAGGATGTGTATAGCAAAGAAATAACAGAAAATCTCTTTCTTTTCAATTGAACTTATCGTGACATGTAGGGAATTCATTCTGAAAGATGGTGGGTTTCTTAAATGCTGGCTAATTCTGATGCATCTGCAAACACTTGACTTGTGTACCCAAGCCTTTTCTGCAGGCATGTGTGCAGAAGGAGACATTATCAGTGAAATAGAGGAATTAGAGGTACACCAGACTCACTGTGTCATTCACCCCAGCTCCTTTGCATCATGGGAAGGGGTTTGCACTCTTTTTCCATTTAATAGATCCTGTGTCTTAATCAAATTCAGCTCCTTGGTTCAATTTTTTCTTAGCAACATTTCTTTCTTTTCCCCCTTTTGCGTCATGTGAATTTTTTTTTAGAAAGTCTTATATGAAATATTTACATATTTTTGCAGTATTATAATACTGCAATATTATATAAGTATCTTATTGATTGTTACAAACTGTACTGAAGGCACACAAGAACTGTCTAATTTTCAACCAAGGTCTACGTCGGGAAGAACCCTGGGTTTGTGTGGTGAGCCTGCAGTGGGGTAGAGGTTACTTCATCCAAGGATATTCAAGGCTCACAGGAGGATTGCTGTTTTGTTCTTATGTGGATGCCTTGCAAGAATGCAAGCCCAGGGCTAAGACAAAAGAAATTAATTAAACCCACTGACTGCACATATTATTACCATGAAACTTCTAGGGAGTCTTAACCCTAGTGGCAGCTTGGTTAAGAGCAGACAATTTCATAAGTTTTAAGTAGTTATCCTACTAAAAAGAGTGTGTTCTTATGGTTAGTACAGATTTTTGTTTTTTTTTTCAAGTCTCTAATATATTTAATGATAAAAATAATACTCATTGCACACACAAATAAACAAATACACATTTATATGTAAAAATCTTAATAATAGATCAAGATAATTTAAAAGAACAGACTATTAATTGAATAATGCACACAGTATTTAAATATTTTGATTAAATATTTCACTACAATTTCTCTATTTGTAACTTTTTTCTTTTTTAATTGGAAGAATAGAATTTTTGTTTTAATTTTATTTTTAAAATATTTTTTATTGAGTTAATATTGGTTTACATCATTGATTCCATTATAGAGATATAGGATCCCCACCTTGAGGGATTGTTGCCATAGTGCACCCACCACCAAAAAACCCATAGTCACCACTGTCACTCTTGGAGCATAGATATTTGCATTCAATCAGAAAGGACATTCCTGAGAACATCCTGGAATACATTGTATATTAGTATTTCATAATGCATGTTAATGTCTTCCTACATGTCCAATTTACTGGCTTATGCCCTTTTTATTTGACAGCTGCCACAGGACACTCCTTTCTGAGGTAACTCTAGTAATAGTACTCTTGGATTGCTGAATTCCTTCCCCCAAATCCTCCTGCAAGAAAATGTTCCTGGCAAATTGTCCCCTGGACTGAGAATCCCACCAATAGTCACTGCTCATGTAGCATGACCTCTGTCCCTGGAAGAAGTGGCCTGTATTTAGTATATTCCCATATAAAATGGACGTATTCAAGATTTTTCTGGATTTGCCACTAATTTTCCCACCTCTGCACCTACTCAGGAGACATTTGAAATGTCCTTATATTTATTTTTCACTCATTCAGTTTCTTCAAAAAATCAATGTTTCATTTATTCACCATAAAAATCATCCCTGACCTACCTTTATTAATGCCTATGGTGCGTATTCATGCCTCTTCTAATTTATCATTAAATGAAACCAGGAAGTTAGGGAAATATGGAAAATAGAGAAACATAGATATTTTCATTTGGGTACTCATATCCTCCAAGGCTGCTTTTCTTAAATTAATAAATGTCTCAAGAGGATACATGTAGTGAGTAGATTATTTTTTAATTTCTGTTTACTTCTGTTTACATGTACTGTCTATGTGATTCTGGTTTCCTAATTATGGAAGTGATGTAAAGCTTTTTTGAAAATAAATTTAAATAAAGGGAACATGAATATTTAGTAAAAAAGTTAAATTATAACTGAGATAAAACACAGGTATAATAAATAACAAAAACAAAAATAACCATGATGTAAACATTCAGCATTTGCACACATGGAGAGAATTATTAAGAAAACATGTGAAACACTAAAATTGAGAAAGTTGCTGTAGGAAAAATAGATCTGGAAATAAACATATGGTAATGTAACTTGGTAAGAGCTCTGATCTGATGTGTGTGTGTGTGTGTGTGTGTGTGTGTGTGTGTCTGTGTCTGTGTGTATTATCTGCCTAGAAACCACATTGTGTTGCCCTGAGATGAGGGTTCACTCTATCATCTTCCTACACCTTAGTGAATGCGTATAAGCTAATTGTTTTACCTAAAGCTAATAGTTCAGGAAAATGTATTGTTTTTCAGTGGTCTCAGCAGATGAAATAGAAATGTACATGTATTTCAGAACTGTCATCACTTCTAAGATTTATAATCTTAGTAGCTCTTAAATAGCAGTCGGAATTCTTTCATTTTTAAGAAAATGTCCTAATAAATTAACTACAGTTTGAGAAATGCCTTACTAAAAAAATGTTCCTGTTTAAGAATAACCCGAATCTGGCTAAAAAGTGTTTGGGGATACCTAGTTGTAAATTCTGGGAACTCAGGATTTGCAAGATCCTATAAGAGATCTTCATAAAACTGCTGATCAAGAGACCTGTGCGATGTCACAGCTTAATGCAAAGTACACACCCTCCTGCTCTTTCCTTGATGACTTCTGCTTCTTTGTTTTCTGGAGTCTCCATGAAAGAGTGATCCCCAGGAAGATAGCATAATATACAAGAATAACCCAAGCTTGGTGTCAGACATCCTGGGTTTAAATCCTCACTCCACCACTTGTGAGTTGTATGACCTGAGGTTTATTACTTATCTAATGTTTTATCATTAGAAAAATGAGTTCATAGTACTTTATCTTTGCAAGCTATATCATGAGGATTTAAGATAAGGAATGTAAAGCACTTAGTATATATGGTAAGAATAATTTTATAATTGTTATGTGAAGGGAAGTTTCCATGAAAATGATGTTAAGACAATAAGAGCTTGAATACCCTTAATATCCAAAGTTCAAGATGAGCGTGCAGACAAGAAGGAAGGTGAGTGAGTTTAGCAGTGAAGGAGTTGTTAATATCCTTACACTATCCAAAACTAACAGACACCCTACCAACTGGGAAAAGATTTTTGCACACAATACATCTGATAAAGGACTGATAACAAAAATTTACAAGGAACTCACACAACTCAACAAAAACAAAGCCAACAACCCAAACAAAAAATGGGCAGAAGAGCTCAAAAGGCACTTCTCCAAAGAAGAAAAGCAAATGGCCAACAGATACATGAAAAAATGCTCAACATCACTTATAATCAAGGAAATGCAAATCAAAACCACTATGAGATACCACCTCACACCTGAGAGGATGGCACACATTAAAAATACA